>MAIP01000081.1:0-91273 GCA_001736125.1 Pseudozyma tsukubaensis | reverse complement strand
GCGGGCGGGCGAGCTGACCGAGGTAGGTCTTGGTAATGGTGGCCTCATGCCACTGAACAAGAAAAATTTCCTGGCGAGGTTCAGGGTCCACCATGCAAGCTGACATGCGACGTTATCAATCCGAGATCAAAACCCACTCAGCAGCGTTCACCGCCGGTCGGATTCGATGATGTGCTCGTCAAGTTTTGTTTCCGGGATCTCATGCCAATATCCGACTTTCAGGCTGGCTGGTTGCTGATCGATAAGTGAATGGCATGGTGAGTGGGACATTTTGACACGCCAGGTGCAGCTCAGCGGCGGCGGTATTCTTAAGGTTGCCGGTTGATCCTCACCCAGTTCAATAACCGCCTTTGACATGCATGCAGATGCAAAGGCGTCGAGGGCTCCGGCGTCAACGAAGAGGTCCAATCCACCTAACCTCAACATCGTATCTTCTAGGAACATGCCTCATGGTTGCACTTGACGCCGGCACGCATGCTTGTGGCCCGTGGAGCCACCAAGCCTCCCTAGATGGAGCGTCTTGTACGCAAGCTAGCGATGGACACAAGAATATGATGTCGCAAGAATCCCATGGTGGCTTTAAGATGCATCAATCGATAAACAAGATTTTCTCCGATTGATCTTCATGCTGTGCTGATCAGACAGAGAAATTTCCCGACGAATTATACGTCAAGATTTTCTCTGCATGCAACTGATGCTTGATTCGTCCTGATTATGCACATGTGACAGCTCAACATGCATGAGTCAAGTTTCCGTGCCACAAAGCTTCCGAGAAACCGTCGTGCTCTTGCTGACCTACCACAGATCCGATACAGCCATTGCCGGTTCACATAGCATGCGCCCGATGTGACAAAACCGTGCCTGCGCAATCGAATCGAGATCTGCGATCATTCTGCCGATTCGGTCCGACTCAGATCAAATCGGCTAATGTCCACCACCTCAAGACTGACGGTGTCGACTGCATCAAGCAGTGCATT
Source organism: Pseudozyma tsukubaensis (assembly GCA_001736125.1). Taxonomy (NCBI): domain Eukaryota; kingdom Fungi; phylum Basidiomycota; class Ustilaginomycetes; order Ustilaginales; family Ustilaginaceae; genus Pseudozyma; species Pseudozyma tsukubaensis. The sequence goes on along the minus strand of MAIP01000081.1, from coordinate 90,296 downwards.
GCCGGACGAAATGGAATCCGGCTCGGGTTTGATATTAGGATCCGTCTGAGCAGACCGAAGGTGCTGCACCAACACTCGAAGGCTTGAGAGGATGCGTGCTTTGTCGTCCACAAAGTGGGTTGTCACCCTTGCCGAGCTAGACGGTGTCACAAAGAAGAGTGTCATATGTTCGAGCGTCAAAGCCCGTCCTCGCTCCGGCTGTGAGTGTGCAACACATATAGGCAGAAGTCCATAACCCGTGTCGTCTTTCGAGTTGCCTTTGGTATAGAGCGGCTTGCTCCCCTTTCGTGGCGATGATGGTGCTTTCGAGGGCGAAGCAGATCCTGATCGTGGCTTGATATCATCCCCGCTGTCACGCGAGGCCAGAGGGTACGCACGAAGCACGTTCGCAGGAATCGAAGCTTTCACGATGGCGCCATTGGGAGCAGTCGCCCCGTCCGAACTGGAGGTTGCGACGAGGCTTGCCTCGCTTTCCTCAAGTTTGACATCGAGTTCTACGTCGGGCTCCTCTTCGTGAGAGGGCCTCGTGTTGCTCGTGCTACGTTTGCCCTTACCTTTACTTGAAGATCCTTTGTCGATAGCACCCGCTTGCTTCAGACCCTTCATGAAAGCCTCCGAGATACCCTTGCCTACAAAGCAAACAGTCCGAGGCTTCCACCTTTGCACCTTTTGGAGTAAAAGCGGCACACCAGCGATGAGCTCGCTCGGCAAAAGCTCGCTACCTTCTGCTGTAGGCCTTCCCGCCAAGTTCGTGAGCCCAAGTGACAGCGGCTGCAGGTAAGGAAAGTCGACGTCTTGCTCTGGCTTCATCCTCTGTTCGGTGATTCCAGCCAAATGAAGAGATGGGTAGAAGTGGTTGGAGCGATGGGCAAAGTGATGACCAGAGGAGGATGACTTGACACCTGGATTGATACCGCAAAACATGATGTCGTTGTGCTCGGCGAATAAGTCGGGCAAACCTTTCAGGTGGGCATATATGCTGCCTGAAGCAGAGTTAGGATCATCTCTGGTTCTCTTGATCCTCTTGCGAATCTTGGCTTTTCTCGGTGAACTTTCTTCTTCTGATTCGTCTGATCCCCTAGTCTGTATATTTGACTTCTTCGGAGATGACTTGGCGTCTTTTGATGGCTTGTATGCTTCGTCGTCCTCATCTTCCACGTCAAAAGCTCGAAGGTTCGGTATACGCTCTTGACGCTTGCGTGGACTTCTTCGAGTCGCAGTCTGAGGCGTAGAGGGACGGGTGGAGGAGTCAGGTGTAGCGTATGGTACTATCAACGTGAAGCCTGTGCTACTCTCGCCTGAATACTCGTAGGCGGCTGCAAAGTGTCCCGGTAGCCGTGCTGGAGGAGTCCTGGGCGGTGACGCGATCATGACCTCGTCGTCGGAGTTCGCGACAGCAGATCGAGGCTTCTTGTGCATGGTGGTCAATCTTCTCCTGTGTATGATCTGGGCATACTAGGCAGCCGGTGGTGTCGCATCGTGTGCAAGATCAGCGGAGGTAAAAGCAAGAGCATACTTCAAAGCTCAGTCAGAGCTTCGCATGAACAAGCACAAAGTGGAGGCATGCCTCCGACTTCCGAGCTGACCGTCACGATTTTTTGTCGGATGTCAGATCTTGGATCTCACTTGATCTCGTCTTTGGAAATCCAGTCGCCGCGTTTCCGGCTGCTGCAGGCTCAAGATCGGAAAGATGAGCTGTCGTGATGAGCTGGCTGGCTGGACGGCTGCTCGCCTTTTCATGCATCTTTGCTCCTCTTGTTCGGGCGGTAAATAATCTCCCTTCAAACGACGAGAAGAAAGCACGGAGACATTCCCGCAGATCGCAAAAAGAGAGCGGAGTTGTAGTAGAATATCGAACCACCTTCCCGGTGTGTGTGTCTGTTCATGCTGTACCGCAATCAAGTGCATGACCCGCCAACGATACACACTCGCAGCTTGTTTAGCCTGGCCAGTGGAGCCAGCGGAGCCAAAGGGTTGAGTTTCTGAGCAGATTCAGCGCTCGATCGTCCTGTGCCTGGATGAGATGCCAGAGACTCTCGAGATGATGGATTCGCAGTGTCGTGTTGTGTTGCGGGCTGCGTGTGTTGCTTGTGCGAGGGTCTCCTGAAATCGTGAAATCTTGCTGCAGGGTTGGTTGCACGAGTGTTGCTGAAAAGACACCGACCGAAACACACGCACGCAGTGCATCGCGGTTCCAGCGACCCTTGAATTCCACACTTTTCGAAGCCAGAGCCAGAGCCAGAGTGAGTCCAACACCTACTTTTGGCGACAAGAGGCAAGCACCGATCCTTCCGCACCGGCCCATGTGTCCTGTGTTTGATGATCCGTTCCGCTGTTGGTCTTCAAGAAATTCACGCGATACCTCTGCTACGCCTCCGTCAAGGGGTCCAAACCCATAACTGACACGTTTGGCAACCCACACATTCCTACACACTTCTACGACAACGAACCTTCATCCTTCCTGCTCAGGCCACGGTAGCCATCAATCCTTTGGCTAGAGCTCCGTTATTGACGGTTCCGGCCACCACTTGTCCCCTCGCCTCGGACGTCTCTCACACCCTTGGACACCCTCCACCTGCAGGACGCCGACTCGCTCTTCACTGGATTGAATCATTTCCACCCTCACTTCAACTCTCCTTTCTGTTGTCTCGTATCCGCACTCGTCAGCCCTTTGCAAGGCCCTTCCGTCGATCATGTCCATACTCTGAACTATCTCACCGACCGAGCACAACCAATCAAACTGCATTGACGAGCAGAAAGGATCGGCACCTCCGGCTGTCCTCGTGACCAAGCTCCTTTCCATCGCACGAGCTCTGGACACAGCCCGCCATGAGCTCCATCGCCTTTCCTGCCTTTGAGCGTGCTCAGCAAGAGCATATGGCATATGACAGAACCGCTGAGGACCTCTACGAATCCGTCGCCGATGCTATTCGCTCACCTCCATCAGCCTCTCATCCAACAGAGCATGTTCGCAGTATCTCAGACGCAGCTTCGGTTGCCAAAGCTGCCTCGACATCGCAGCTGGGTCTCAACAATGACACAACAACCCAACAGACCGAAGCACCGAAGCCCAAGATCACCAAGCGTGTCAATGCTCGTCTCCAGCTCGCCGCTGCCCTGATCGAGGCCGACAACGAGCGTATTCTCGAAAAGGCACAGTTCTGGCACATCTATCACCCACCACAGCAAGATGATATCCTACGTCCTCCACCACCACCCGAACCAGCGCTTGCAAGTCAGAGCGCCATCTTTGCTCCTTTCAGGGAAGGTGCAAGCATTGCCGTCAAGCGTCATGTCCGCACTTGGAGTGCAGCTACAGGTCTCTCACGCCTCCTCGACAAAGATGATGATGGCAGACGGCCAAGCATTGACTTTCTCGGTGTAGCTCTTCCCAACGAGCAGAAGGCACGCAGCCGTGCCGGAAGCAGCGTCGGTGCTTTCAATAGCACCGAAGCGCCTCGCAGTCGTAGCAACAGTATCTTTTCAAATGCCGCCCCTTCCGTCCTCGGTCGCACATCTAAGCTTGGCTCGAGACCTGGCAGTGTTCTTGTCGCAGGCGGAGACGATGATGTCGCCGCAGATGCAGATGCGCTGAGTGACTGGGGCGTCGACAAGTTCCTCAGTAAGGAGGCTAAAGAACGCATTGCCGCAGGCCAGAAGAGCCGTGCTCAAAGTATCGCAGGAAGCGAAGGCGTGCGTCCTTCGTTTGAGCAATTTGCCCCGGCGATGGCAACCCGCAAGTCTATGGATACCGCTCGCGTTGCACCTCAGTCGACGCCGAATGCAGGCCGAGCCAACTCTGACATTGTTGGTCCTACTGCAACTTCGGCGGGCACCGCTGGTGCTCCCGACTCCAAGCTCGAGCTTTTGGCGAAGATCAAATTGTACAGAGAGCGTCAAGAGAATCTGCCACCCTCCGAGTGGGACGGCCCAGGTCCTCAAGCCACTAAAGACGAAGTTGTCGAACATCTCATCGCTTCGTCGGACAACAATCAGCGCAAGTCTCTTCTTCAAGCTTCGCGAGAGCTGGGCGACTCCGCCGGTGGACCGATAGCGGAAAAGCCTCAGGAGAATCAAGGCATGCAAGCTCCCACTACTTCTGGATCTGTCCTGGACCGCCCTCGCCCATCGTCGCGTGCCAACTCAACTATCTCATCTGCCTTTCATGCCGCAGCAGCTCAGACAGCGATGCCATCAACGAGCAATGCGGCCGAGGCTGCCACTACGGAAGCTCATCTAGCAGCCCAGACGGCCGAGTTGGAATTTCATGGCGCAGGTCGATCCCAGCCGCAAGTATTCAGCCATCTCGATGATGCAGTAGACGATGCAGCGGGGACTTCTGCACATAGCCAAGCCATCGCCATCCCTCGGGCGGCAGAGTCAGCATCACAAGTCAACTTGGAAGGAGAAACGCCCCTTGAAGCGCTCAACATGGTCGGTGTTGGCTCCTATTCGCGCAGCCAGTCTCGCCGGAACTCTTTCTTGGCGGGTCCCTTGTTCAACCCACACGGTCAAGAAGCCAGGGCGCCTGGTGGTTTTGAACCTTCTCCATCCATGCCTCTGAGGCCTATGGACGGTTCCATCTCTCCCAAGCCAGCTCCACCTCTCGTTCCTTTCGGTCACGCAAGAGTGCCTAGTCGTGGCTGGGTTCAAGACGAGTTCGATGCGCATGACCTCGGCCTCGGTCCCAGTCCTTTCGCTGCTGCTTTACAGGCTGCCAGTCCGAGCTTCGGTCCCACCTCGCAGATTTGCACTAACAACGAGGCGCCCGCAAGCGGCCCAGCTGCTCCTGCCATCGATTTCAACAATCTTAGTACTAGACAACTTCAGACTATGGCACGCAACTCGACCTTTCCTTCGCACCTTGGCATCAATCGTGACTTGCTGGCGGAAGAGGTGTCGGACGATCCAGACGCCTTCCTGCTCGAGAACGAGTTCGGACAGATGCCAAAGCGCAAAAGGCAGTCGTCCTTCGACCTCACTGCGCTTGCACAAGATCTCGAAAAAACGGGTGGCGAGAACTTCGAGATCCAGTTGGGTGAAGGAGCCGCGCCTGACCTGTCGTCGGCCAACTGGGGCAAGCCGCGCAAGAAATGGTTCCGCCTCAGTATGATGATCGACGCCAAGGGAAAGCCCATCAAGTCCAAAAAAATCACGGACGGCGCGGAAGGAGATGCCGAGTCCGATGCTGAAGTCCTGCAGAATGCTGCCATAGAGCCGGATCAGCCAAGAGACTTTAACCAAGCAGATCGCGATCTATCTGAGCTCTATGCTGCTGAACCTTCGGCCAACATGAATGTCGATGCCGCACCTGCAGCTGACGAAGACTCAGACGGCATTGATGATGACTATATCAGCCCGCCACGTCGAGGTCCACTTCGTCCGCGCGGTCTCGCCGCTCGTACACCTCAGACGATCCTCATGCCTCAACCCTTGCAAGGAACCGAGTTTGCGCCCAAGCTGCGTCTGACAGAGGCCATGCCTGCGCCGATTGCAGCCCCGATGCAAGGAAAGCGTCACAGCCTGCATGTTCCTGACGGATTTGTCCTGCACGAGACACGAGGTGGACTGCCACCAATGCGCAGCCTCGTTGTTCATAGCGCCAACGGTCCTCAACCGATGTTTGCTGCTAAGCCTGGCAACAAGAAGAACGAACCAGCCAAACCGCGGCTCAAAGCTGTCGAGGTGGGTCGCACAGTTCAAGTGCCAGCAGCTGCACCACGCGGTATTGGACGAAGAGCTGCTGCACCGACGACAGCCCTCTTCCGAAACCATCTGGTTCAGCATGATGACGAGCGCGAGGGCTGGGGCTGGGAAGCAGGCACACGTGTCGAAGACATGTTTGACCCTAACAGGACCGACGACTCGGATGATGACAAGCCCTTGGCCGATATCAAGAAGCAAAGTCGATCTGCCAAACGTGCTGCCAAACGGCTGGTCAAAGAGAAGCGCAAACGCAAAGCTGCGCGTCGCATCCGTCGTGCCAAACGAGAGGAGGCACTCAAAGAAGGCAAATCGTTCCAGGACGTCGGCGTGGACGAGCTCAGTCCCGACGAGGACCTGGATCTCAGCAGCACGACGAGCGAAGAGGAGGAGACCGATACCGATACCGACTCGGATCTCTGGGCTAGCGATGATGACAAGCGGTGGGTCGACGACAGCAAGCCTGCAGGCAAGCTGTACGGCAAGAGTCTCCTTGATCTTGCCACAGAGAAGAACGTGGAGCGCAAGTCCAAGGCCCGATTTTATGGTCAAGTGCAGCTCGAGGATGGAGAAGCAACGATGCTTCACTTTGACGACGCCGATGATGGTGCAGCCTCGCAGCGTTTAGGCGCGGGCTCTGTTCACGACGATGGTGCCTCGATTGCACCCAGTGTGGCCCGCACCTTCCGTGACAAGCCGCTCGGATACAACGACACTCGAGAGCGAATGGAGGCTGTCTTCGGTGCTGATCAGATCTGGGCTCGCGAGATGGCCAAGCGACGGGAAGAGGAAGCACAGGAAGCCCTGCAAGCGCAAGAGAGAGCCGAGACTGAAGCCTTCCTTCAGGCACAGACGGAAGCTGCTGCTGCGGCCAAGAAGGAGCGTGGCCTCTTCACTCTCAAGAAGGGCAAGAAGAAGCGTGATACGGCTCTGGGCGTCTCGAATCCGTCGGCGATGGGCAGCGCCGTGAGCTTTACCGGGTCGAATGCTGCTACACCTTCCATTGCGCCTTCGCATCGAGCAATTGACAAGGATGAGGGTGAAAAGGAGGCCGAGATGCCAGCTGGCAACCAGACGCCCATGGAACCTCCTGTCATTGCGTTGGACCTTCTCGAAGCTGACCAGCAGACCGACAATGCTCAGCGTAACCGCAAGACGCCTGCATTGCTCGCAGGTGAAGAAGATGCAGCCCAGGAATGGCTCATCTCTTCGGATGCCGAGTCAGAAAAGGCGGACAAAGTTGCGGACTCAAGCGACGACGATGTGCCTCTGTCGCAAGTCAAGAAGAACGTCGCGTCGCGCCCGGTCTCGCTTGCCGCAGGTCTATCTCTGCAGCCACCAAAGTCTGGCGACGCCGACTCTTCCGATGAGGAGCTTCCCCTTGCAGCGCTCAAAGAAAAGCGTATCCGACAGTCGATGCTTCTCGGTGGAGGCAAGCTGGATCTTGACTTTTCGTCATCACAGCAGAGCCCGACCCGCAATGGATCGCCTGTTGTACAGTCTGGCTCGCCATCGTCGGTGCGCTCGGGCAGCATCAGGGAAAGTGCAAGTGTCGCTCACGAGGGACTCAAGTCGCCACTGTCGCAAGGAGTCGGGTTCAGAGCGGCACCAGCTGTCGATGATGACGACTCTGATGAAGATTTGCCCCTGGGCCAAAGACATCCTGGCGGTGATGCTGCGCTCATTGCGATGCGAACAGCGCTGGAAGACCAGAAGCGGGCACTGAAGGAAGCCAAGCAGGCAGAGCGGGCGCAGAAGAGAGCTGCCAAGCTGGCACGTCATGTCAACACGGACGATGCTGACGCAGATGGCGAAGCGGATGGAGAAGGAGGGCAGCACAAGACGAATGGTGGCGCTGACAGTGCAGATGAGGAGAGCAATGATGATGACAGTGAAGATGACAAGCCTCTGGGCTATGTCCATCCTCAGGCGGCCATCATTGCTGAACAAGCGGCCTTGATTCGACAGCTTCAGTCAGAGAAGGAGCAGCAACAACAGCAGCAGCAGCAAATGGCTTCGCCATCGGGATCCGGATTCGCGTCTCCCTCTGCAATGGATCTGCGCTCATCGATGATCATGAACAGGATGAGTGCAATGCCAAGCATGGGAGCAATGGGAGGTTTCGGCGGAATGGGCGGAATGGGGGCCATGAATGGAATAGGCATGGCTGATCCTCGTCATTCGATTATGGGGTTGCCGACCACCGGCTCCGTAATGATGGGCGGTATGCCTCAATTTGACGGTATGCCGGTAGCCTCTTCAGGGCTCCCGATGGGCATGTCGATGTCGCCTTCCATGCCGATGGGGATGCCTATGATGGGAGGAGCTTCACCCATGGCATCAGGCTCCCAAATTGGTCTTCCGAGCGGTATGCAAGCTGGGACGATGACACCTGCCATGACGATGCCAATGATGGCGGGAACACCGCAGATGGGCTCGCCTATGGCACACAATCCAATGGCTATGATGTTGGACCCTAAAGCATCCTCGATCCACAACTGGCGAACGCAGGTGCCACCCGATGCTACAGCTACTGTCACCCCGCCAGGAGGAGGTTCCGCTGCCAATTCATCCAGATGAAGAGGCAGCACAACATCAGTCCCACCTTTGTCTTATCGAAACATGGATCATACATAGAGCACAGCAATCATATAGACAGTAGTAAGCATTCGAGTCCTCGTTTGTGTGTCTGTCACTGACAACGCTGAAGCAGCTGGACGAGGCAACGCAAAGAGGCGATACAGCTCGTTCAATCGGGCATTTGTAGAATATTCAACCCGATCTGTCGACAACCGAGATGACCGCGTTCGAAAATTCTGGGAGGCACTAGACCAGCACAGAAGCTTAAAGACGTGCAGCGAAGCCGAGGAAAAAGAAAGTGGAGGAATCGCTGCGAAGGCTGGAAATCGCCCCTGCAACTCCGATCGCTGCGCTGCAGAATCGCAACTCAGCAGCAACCAACAAGCGGCAGGAAGCATGACGCACAGACTCAAAGAGCGGTAAGTTATCCGCCTTTGATTCCAGCTCTAAATATCAGGCGCAGCACAGATCTTCACTCTTTCCCGAAACACATCATCGTTCCTTTCCTTCTTAAACGAAGTCCCGCATCACAGTCAAGCAGCGACACTCATACAGCATTACAATCGCGCAACATAGGCTGCTTCAGCGAACCACGCAGTTCAGAGACAACCACATCCACGCACACACACACAATCGATTACGATACGCTTTCCCGTTCTCCTCGCAGCTTTTCAGCCAACTTCTTTCCGCGGCACGACATTTCCCATTTGTTGAAGAGCGTCGAGCTGTTGATCATCCACCATTACCGCCCAACACCCATTCACCGACTCTTCTTCCTACAACACACGACCTCATAAGAGGACCAAAACCATGGGCAAAGACTATTACAAGATCCTCAACGTCTCCAAGGACGCTGATGAGGATACTCTCAAGAAAGCATACAAGAAAGCCGCACTCAAATGGCATCCCGATCGAAACAAGGATAACATCGAAGCGGCCAACAAAAAGTTCAAGGAGGTGGGAGAGGCATTTGAGGTGTTGAGTGATAAGAATAAGAGGGCGATCTATGATCAGTTTGGCGAAGAGGGGTTGAAGGCGGGCGGTGGTGCGCCGCCTCCTGGTGCGGAAGGGGGAATGGGTGGTGGGTTTGGAGGCTTCCCGGGTGGAGCAGGGTTCGGCGGATTCCCAGGAGCCGGAGGAGGAGGAGGAGCAGGAGGAAGGACGTTTACATTCACGTCGGGCGGTCCAGGAGGTATGGGTGGAATGGGTGGATTCTCGCCAAGTGATCCGAATGATATCTTTGCTAGCATCTTTGGTGGAGCTAGTCCTTTCGGTGGTGGAGGCATGGGAGGCATGGGCGGTATGGGAGGCATGGGAGGTATGGGTGGAATGGAAGATATGTTCGGCGGTGGCGGTGGTGGTGGCCCTCGCAAAAAGGCTTCTGCAGGTGGAGGTATGCCAGGCGGCTTCAACTTTGGCGGCCCCAGCGCGGGTCCAACCGCCGGTCAAACAGAAGAAAAGCCAAGCGATGTCGAGAAGCAACTCCCCCTTTCTCTGCAAGATCTCTACACTGGCACCACGAAACGTCTCAAAGTAGGCCGAAAACTCGCCTCCGGAGGCTCGGAAGAAAAGATCCTCACCGTCGAAGTCAAACCAGGATGGAAAAAGGGTACCAAGATCCGCTTCGGTGGAGCGGGACACGAAGTCTCACCCGGCTCTTTCCAAGATGTTGTCTTCATCGTCGACGAGAAGCCGCATGCGCACTTTAGGCGCGATGGCGATGACCTGCGCGTCACCATCCCTTTGAACCTCATTGACGCTTTGGACCCACCGAAAGCGGGCACTCCGGGATCGCGTAAACAGATCGAAACGCTCGACGGGAGGAAGATCGAGGTCCCCATCCCACAGCCGGTGGGTGGCAAGACGAGTGTCCAACCTGGAAAGACGACGAGGTTGGCCAGCGAAGGCATGCCGATTAGCAAGACGGGAGGCAAGAAGAAGGGTGATTTGGTGGTAGAGTGGAGTGTGCAGTTGCCGGAAACGTTGACGAGTGCACAGAGGGAGGGGCTGAGGAAGGTGCTCGCTCCCTAAGGGTCTGGTGAGGGCGGGGTATGGTGGTGATGCGGTGGAGGTTGGAGTAGCAACAGTTGAGAATGATGGTCATCTTTAGCCTTTTTGCATACGTTAGCATCTCTTTAGCAATGTCAAGCTTTTCACATCAAGTCGATGCTGTTCTCACAAAAACGATTGCGAGGCGCGGTAGGCTAGTATGTCTGTGGTTTGCGCTGTGAGAAGTTTTTGACAAGCCAAGTTGTTCACTCTGTCACTCTTTCACTTGGTAACTTATAAGGGAACATTGACTCTGTACATGGTTGATGCGATGTTTTCAATTGCTATCCTATTTGGTTTTCTTTTGACCGACTTAACCGAGTAGAATGAGGTATACGACGACGACAATGTTGATAGCGACCAGCGGAACTGATCATCAACGCGCGTCCAGAGCAGGAAGAAGCAAGTTGGGCATCAGTACGCGCGACAAAGCTTTCCTTTACTCCAGCAAAGGGGTGAGGTGGAACTTACTTCTCATCAATGTCCGCACAGCAGAGATCAAATTGATCAACCTCGCTTTAATCGTTACGTTGTCCCCTCCCGAAGCGTAAGGATTTGACTGTCCTCCAAAGCCCTGATCAAACCCGCTTGATTGAGCGGCTATCGAGTGGCTTGACCATCCGACTAGCGTTGAAACACCATACAACAATCAAAAAGAAGGCGTAAGTAAAGAGAAACAAACACGCGGAGGAAAGGGGGGAAAAGAGAGTAGAGGGAAACGGCTCACCTCTTGCTAGAAATCGATCCTCCGACAACACCGCCAGAGCATTTGTGATGAATAGGATGAGGTAGAACGCTGAACCCAGGCCGAACATTGACATCTTTTGTGGCGGCTGCTTCCTCGCGGATATGGTCTTGTAGCATGTGCGGAGGTGTCCTGCTTTGATCTCGAGCGATTGTTTGCTCGTTTGTCTTGGGTTCTGAAGTGAGCAGGGCTCGTTCGAAGCTGTTGCGAGAGCTGAGACTCGAGCGAGTGAGGTATAGGCTCAGGCGAGAATGCTTGAGAGCGAGATAACAGCAGCGTACGACCTTAAGCTGTATATAGATAGATGCAACACGACGCCGTGACGGTCCAGAAGGGTACGAGAAAGAGGGTTGATAATGCAAGTGGTGTTGGTCGAGAAGATTGCTGGCAAAAACAAAAGAATGAGGTGGAGCAATGCGTAGCGTGCAGGATGCGGTTGGTGCGGTGGTCTGTGTCAGTCTTGGCCAGAAACCGTATCTGTTAGATTTACGAAAACTTGGTGGCAGACTGCACGTGACACTGCCTAACCTTCAATCGGATCGGAAAGAGGTTGCCGACGATGCAAGGTCAATGACGATGAGCACACAGGCGATGGCATGATGTGAGAATGATGTATAGATGCTATGCAGGTACAAGTACAAAGAGATGGAGGATGATGTCCAGTGAAGTGCGTGTGAGAGAGCGTGGGCTTTGAAATGTATCGTTCTGGAGAAGATGTCTCGTTGGGTAGAACGCTTGATGTAGGCTCCAAACCGCTTCCAAACGAACTTTACTATCCGGTCAAGGTCTTATCAGCAACCTATCTATGAAACACGAGCAACAACCTCCCCACCATACCCTCTCCTGATCGCATCCCTCACCTCCCACCATCCTTTCTTCCCACAATCCACGATCCCAATCTCACCCATATCCAACGGCTTGACGAACTTGGCCCTCCTTCCCGTCGCAAATCTCAACAGCTCATCCTTGTCCATCGTAAGCTTTCGACTGGGTTTGCTGACGACATTCATTTTCTCCAACACCGGTCTGTCGTCAGGTCGGAATTTCAGGTCGACCCATAGCCTGCGTGCTGCTGGGCTAGCTGCTGTGTATGAGATGGGAGAGGGGCCTGTTTGGGTGCCTCGTACGACGTTGTGAATGAATCCGTGTTGGAGAAGGATCGAGAGGATGGAGAGGTTATCCTTCGTAGAGGCAATGGGAATGGATCGTAGACGAGCTCGAGAGGCGTTTTGAAGTATTGTGCATAGGTCGGCGTGCAACGGCATTGTGAAAGGGTTTTGGACTGCAATGCAGAAACGTATGGGTTGTAATGTGATGGTCCGATGCTGCTGTTGCTGTGAGATTCACGAGAGTGGTTGCCGTAGGGTTTGATGATGTGATAGATCCAATGAGGAGGAAGTAGAAGGGTAAGAGGAGGACTTGACAAGTATGGCGGCAGTTCTTCTGGAAAAGCACAAAAATCTCAAAGTTCAAGTCGGATCCGACTCCCGCCGCGCTCTCACGCGGGAATCAGTGAAAAAAGAGGGCAAACTGTTATCGACCCATTCCTAACATTTCGGCGATAAAATCGTCACCTCCACCTCATGCTCTGACCACATAGCTGTCAACACCGACGCCGACGTCAAAGGTGAACGGCATGCAGCCGGCCCGAGCTGCCTCTGTACCATGTCGAGATCGCAGCATTGCGCCCATACAGACCACACTTTCTCTCGACTAGCTCACTTGAGCACATGATATCAGCGGCGGAAGGCAACGACCGAAACAGTGATGCTTGTCGCTAGCACTTTGCTGCAGCTGCCTGCAGCGACATATCGCACTGTAGCCTCCTCAAGAGCCGGTTTGGTGGCGACTTCATCTAGTCTGCATGTTACGAAGGCATTTCGGGCGTACTCATCCACAGCATCAAGGGGCCGCGGAGCGGCTTCAAGGGAATCGACATCCTCTCCCTTCCGAGTCTATCGATACGTAGTCGACGTTCACGGCCAACTGTTCTTACACGATACCGTGCCGAAAAACTTGACGAGTTGTTTCAAGAATACCGACTTTCTCGACTTCTTCTTCAAGCGCACTCGTCCAAACCCTGCATCTCTTACCTCACCACCAGACTATGCAAGCTCAGGAAGAATATCGCGGCATGACATCCTCCAGCCACCCCCAAACACTTCACTGCCGCAAGACTGGAGCGATCAACCACCGTACAACGGGATCATCCCCGCAGAAGAGGTTCGATCAAGGGACGCTTTGTACGATGAAGCGTGCCGGCTAGGCAACGACGAAGGGTACGAATGGATCTCCCCTTGTGGTCCAGAGCTCAACCTGATCCGTACACAAGATACACCGATTGTGTATAGGGAGTTGGAGGACGACGGGATGCTTCGTTGGGGAGGCACTTTTCAAGAAGCTTTCAGGCCAGAATCGCTCGTGGTGGACCCAGAGAATGGGTACGTCTATCACCCGTCTCCGGAGCCTTCGCGTCGATCAACTAGCAAGCAGAAGAACAGCGATACACCGCAAAAGCCCAATAGGTACGGGGACTTGAGCTTATTGGGATCGAACCTGGTTCTAAGTCGGTTGGCGGAAGGGTTAGATATCGATCCAGAGATGTTTGATCAAGGTGTGGGAGGGAGTATTGAGTGGAAGGGGCGACGGTACGAGCTTGGGCTGTTGGGACGTAGCTAAACTACTTTTGATCACATTTGCGATCGGGGATACTTTCCGTTACGATGTAGATCGATCTCAGAGTGACTGCAATAGTTTGTGCTCAAAGCGTTGCAGATGCTTCAATGCGGTTTTGAACAAGGCTGTGTAGCATGCGTGGAAGAGGATCGTGTTTGCCAGGCACACCGGAGTCCAGCCGACCAAGGGAGGAACATGTCGGAAGACTGCCGATGAGTTGGCTGCAAAACGACGATCTTGCGCTACGGATTCCGTGCTCGACCAACGAAACTGAAAAGGAGTTCGGAGACGATTGACAGTGGCACTCACATCGGCTTTGGACAGGTGCCTTTGAAGCATTTGCACAAGCGCGAACCCTCGCTTCAAGAATACTGGAATGGAAAGTGACCGGCAAGAAAGACCGCATCGGCTATGTTAATAGACATGCAAATCTCGGCGTGGGTCGTGGGAAAAGGCAACTTGCCTCCCAAATAGGTGTTACGGTAACTTTTTCCCTGACAAGTGGAACGCATGAGAGCTGGGTTGTTGCACATGCAGGTTCGAGGCTGCACAGTGACCGTCAAGCGCTTCTGCTGCTGCTTCCTGCTGCTGCTGGTGGTGCCGGCGGCGGAGTTCCAAGGCTCTGGGATTTTATTTGCGATGGCTGCATGTTCACATGGTGCTGTCTCGAAGTAGAATCTGTGGCTCTTCGCGATGTCCTTGGCATTGCTTCGAAGAGCGAAGAGGTTCAGTCGCGTTCCAACCAAAGGCTCATGTTGAAGGGTTTGAGATCTGTATGCAATCAGACGATCGCTTTCAGAGCAAGAAACCAAGCGGCGGGAAAGCGGCGGCCGTATCGGTTGAGGAGTTTCACAAAAGATTCAAATTAAAATTGAATGGCCTGTGAACGACCGTCATGACTGCTCAATTGCCTTCAACTGGAAAAAGGAACCAAAGTTGGAACGATGATCGACATGTCCGTTTCAGCTGAACGCACGTTGGGCCGATCCCGCATCAGAGATGAGGCATCCGGTCTCGGTGAGCTTTCCAACACTCATTGGACCCTCTTTTTCTTCGCTTTCTTGCGTTTGGAGTCTGAGGATGGCTCAATGTGCTTGAGGCGCAAAAAAGTAGACCTCATTGTCCGCGAATGGTGTCTCTATCTGCATACTCGGCTACAAGAGTGCGAGTAAGCGAGTGCTTTGTCTATCGAAGCTAGAGCGTCACGGCAGCGTTTAAAGGGCCGCAGACTGGTGACATTAGGGGCAGAGAGGATCTAGCATCGATTGTGTGCGGCTAAAGCGGATTCGGCAGGTTCAAGAGGCGAGAGTGGTGAAAAGCTCCAGCGTGATTGCAGCCGTCAAGCGTTGAGGTACGAACAAACAAAAGTTTGCGTTGCACTTTCTGGAGTCCAGTGAATGCAAGAGCAACGAGAAGAGATCAGGAACCAAATGCATCTTTGGATAGATGCAATCTGCCAGGTGAGATACAGTATGAGACAGCCGTCGAAGCCAAGTTGCTGAAACGACCCATTTCAAGCATCAAGCTGCAGATACCGTATTAGTGTGCAGCAGCAGCCGACGGGTTTTGAGTGAGACGCTGATGATCGGAACGACTGAGCATTGGCTCTCAATGTGTTGGTCGCAATCATGCTCATGCTCTGGGATCAGCGGCGACAAACTTGTATGTGTGGATAAGCGCTCTCCAAGATCGTAGAAAACAATTTAGAGAATATTTTAAAAGGATAAAAAAAGGAAAGGCAGCGTGCGCAAAGCGGACTCGGAGAGAATCAGTTGCAGAGCCGACACGCTCACTTGCATCGAATCTGCATATCGCTACCATCGGTCGATGTTGACGAGAAACTCACCCAATCACCAAGAAAAGCTGCTCTGCCGAGTCCAGCCTCTTCTGCCCTCCCTGTGCCATACGATGCAATTTTCAATCCCAGTGTGCATCCGTGATTGTGTGTTCAGTGTTGCTGATATTGCAGCGCTCGAATCGTACGCCCTCGAACAGGGACAGGGAGCCACATGAAGTCGCATACGTGTTGGGCGATTGGCGGACCGCGCCGTGTGGAAAGCAGTTACGGATGCCCTCATTTCATGCATCGCCCTTTTTTCTTTTGCTTTCGTTTTCCGTGCTTTCGTCGTGTGTAGATCTGTCTGTCTGACTGGCTGCTGCTGCTGCTGCTGCTGCTGCAATCAATCGCTTCACACACATTCAAGCTTTGAATCGATCGACACACAAACGCTTGAAGCTTAATTCTGTCCCACGCTGGATCACGACGAGCAACGAACCAGCATGGTGCTGATTCCACAAAGCCTCTTCCTTCCTTCAATCGATTTAGTGTTATTTCTTTTTATTTGGGTTAGGATGCGCGACTCGGCGTGATTTCAGCGTGTGTGCATCTGAGCTCGCTGTGAATCTTTGGGTGTGTGTGTGTGGATTCGATCTGTGTGCGCTTTTTTGACAGCTTCACATGCAGTCTGCACCCAAGCCTCTTGTCCAAGCCCACTTCCTACTCACTTGCGACACAAGGGCCTCTCTTTGCCTTTCTCGCTCTCCCTCTCCCACTCGCTCTCTTTCTTTCTTTCTCCACCTCTACATCATCCCTATCTCCACCTGCTCGTTCACCTCGATATCCTACTCGCTTGTCCGACATCAACATTCGCTCCGCGTCAACCAGGTTTACATCACGTCGCGCATCGTGCACAGCATTGCATCCGACAACTTGGGAATCTGCTCGTAACGCGCCTTTCATCTTCTCGCCTTGTGTCATCGCCCGCTTCTCGCTTCCAAATCCATCAACTCCATCGCAAAGTACCACTGCGTACGGCTGAGACGTCACAGCGCTCAATCTCGCCGGAAGTCGCGCTGGTGAACTCCCAATTCTCTCCCCTTCGAGAACCAAGCTCCGCTTCGTACAACAGTAGCCAATTGGGAGCGCACGCGTAAAAGTAACGTCAGCCATAATGCATCTCGTCGGCGAAAGCAGCCGATCCGGGCTGCAAAACCTCCAGAAGAGAGCTCCATCACCGCAACCGACAGCACCACCAACACGTCGCAGTCCACACGAGCCTGAGCACCTTCGCATCCGCGCCGAGGATTTCGACAAGCGCTTGCTCGAACATGAGGCTGGCGCAGCAAAGAGGGAGCAGATCTTGGGTCCATTCTGGGCACGCGATATGGACGATGTCATGCACATCAAACGTGACGTTTGGAATCGCAGATCAAATCCTGATGCCGACAAGTCACCTAGAGCACAACTTCCAGAATACGCAGCACACCAGCAGAGGATACAGCGTCGTCAAACTGCGGCCGAGGAAACATGTTACGTCGGTAATCAGGATCTGAGTTGTTACCCTACCGCCGATACCACCATCGCTCAGAACACCTGGAGCAGGTTCATCTGGAACGCCAACTACCCTCTGTTTGCTCAGAGAGGCTTCGTCGATGTCTACCTCTACCAGGAGGATACAGATCGCATGGTGACCTCGTGGATGTCGCAGGACAATGGCCAAAATCGACTCTCGTTCGAACCAAACGACTCTTGGTGGGCCAATCGACCTGCCGCCAACAATATTCAACCAGGCCAAAACATCTCTTGGCCCTTCTACTTTGTCGTTCTCGCCGCAGGGACACCATTGACCGGCACAACGTCCCGCTTGGCGACATTCACAGCAGTGCAAACCACCTTGCCATACTCAATAGCATTGGCGCGAGCATCTTCAAGTTCCGCGGCGGCGGCTGCCTCAGCAAGTGCAGCCAGTGCCGCGTCCGCTTCAGCACAAAGCGCAACAGCCGGCCGTGTCAGCACCGTCACTTCCACACCAACAGGAAGCGCAGCCGCCGCATCCGCATCTCAGTCCGCTCTTCAGTCCAGTCTTAGCGCAGCACTCGAATCTTCCTTGCGAGCTTCAGGTCTCAGCGGAACCGAAACGCTTCGTGGCACCACGACGATGACGCTTGCCAATGGGTCCAAAATCACTGCTACGGCCACAGCACAAGCCAATGGCGGACGTCTCGGCGCCAGCTCTGGCAACTCGAATGGTCTCGCGCTCCCTACCTACGCCATTGTCCTCATCTCAGTACTTGGCTTCCTCGCCGTTGTTGCAGCTATGGCCGGAGCTTACTTCATCATGGCTGCCTTGCGAAGACGCCGTCAACGTCAGGGTGGAAATGGAAGCTACCGAAGCTCTTCTCCCATGATGGCAAACGCTGCTGGCTCTCTTGCCGGAAGAAGCCTTCATGACGGTAGCTACGGTGGGGAGACAACGCACATGCTCGAAGCAGAAGATGGAGGTGGAGCGTCCACTATTCCAGCAGCGGGTGCCGCGGGTGCCGGTGCTGCAGCAGCAGGCGGAACTGCTATGCTGGCGAGCAACTCGCGTTCTAGCCGATACTCGGAAGACCAGCCTTTCACTTCGGATGAAGCATCTCGAATGGCTGATGCGTTCCGCAACGCTCTGCGCAAACCCGAGTTCGCGCCCGTAATGGGTGGCGAGTCGTCAGGAGGCGATGGCGATAGCCCAAACGAGGCAGGTAGCGGTTCAAGAGCTTCGATGCTGTTAAGGGAAGAGCTCGCTGCGGAGGGCAAGGATCTTCGTGATGTGGGTGATCGAAAGAAACCTACCTGGCACCAAGAATGAATAGTTCGACAGCATAAAAACTTCGGACATTGCGAACCCGTTCCTTTGCATTTTGATTTCAACACGGACAATCTTTCTCATATCTCTTTTCCGAGGCTGCTGTTGATGGCTGGCCTTGCTTTGTGGGCCACGTCAGCAGCGGGGCGAAGCTGAGTCGTTGTCGAGAGCAACGATGGCGAGCCTTACCTCTTTACTTGCTCAATCTTTCACTCGTTCCCTTTTTTGTACTCTCTCTCGCTCTCTATCTTTCGTCTTCTACCGCACGCACTTTTCGGCTTCGTAGCCTTTTCACTCTCATTCGCAATTTTACGCATTGATATCCCATTACTCGCACGACCCCCTTGCTCATGATTGACCAGTCCGATCCTTTACGCGATCCAGAAAGTCTCTTCTCTCCAAATAGCCCTTCATATCGCCCAAACCTTTGCCACCGCCTTTGGTCTGGTTTTCCAATTCGTCCAGCTCTTGTTGCGAGAGTTGGGCGGTATCGCCTTTGAAAGAGTCCCAGTCGAGTTTGCTTTTTTCGAGCGTGTTGAGTTTGGTTGGTTTGGAAGAGGTGGCGGCGGCGGAGAGGGCGGCTAGGGAGGAAGGTTTCTTTTTTCTACGAGGGCCGGGGGGTGTTGAACGAGGGGTGGTTAATTTGGCTGTGGTAGCAACCTTGTTGGCGGCAGCGATTTGAGGTATTGTGGATGTAGATAAGGACGGGGCTGGGGGGGAGGTGGTTGTGGTGCTCTGTTGGGCGAGATACTTGATAGCGTCTGGATGTGATTTGGGTAGCATTTTGGTGGTGGTATGGATCTCCCCTGCGAACTTGTAGGTGGTTGGGATCGATATGAGCTCTTCTGCACCTTTGCTTCCGCTGCCATTTGCCGATGAGGCGACCTTAGCTTCGGTCGAGGCCGCTGTGGGATCATCCGTTGAGACCAATGCAGCGGTGGATTCTTTCATAGCCTCCCATTCCGCCGCTGCTTTCGCTTTAAGCGCTTCTGCTTCGTTGCTCGCTATGGACGGTTGCTCGTTGCTAGGTGTTGAGCTTTGTGCCGTCCTTCTGCGCTTTCCTAATCTATCCTCGCCTCCAGCCGCGGCGATCATCTCTTCACGCTCCCTCTTCATGGCTTCGAGTTCATCAGCGTCGATTTCTTCGGTCTGACCTGCTCCTGTGCCTGAAGGTCCTCCCTCAGCATCTGAGCCTTCGTCGTCTGACTCGGCATCGGATGTGGTATCTGCTGTCTTGCTCTCGGCCTTCTTCCGCAATGGTCGAGTTGTTCGAGATGTGCTCGCATGATCGATTTCCTCGGGGGCAAAGTCTTCGTCATCCTCGGAATCGCTAGCAGCGTCCGAAGCGTCCTCGGGCTTCATCGTGCCGTTTTCGTGACTGTGAGACTGATGCTGGAGATGGCAGCGAGTCTGATAGGTTGAGCATGAAACGAAGAAGAAAGAGCGAGAAGAAAGCAGCAAACCTCCACACCGTAAACCATCATGTCCAAGAACGCGTGGCTGCTGACCGCCTAGAAAAGGGAAGAAATGCGCGCGCCTTTGGCTCAGCAGAAAGCGCAGTTGAAACAAAGTCCGTGCGGCGCAACACACACACGAACAGAGCCAAATGCTTGAGACGCTCAGCATTGCACACCTTGCCTTCCTTCTCAACTACCGCCTTTCCATCAATCATCTTCGTCTGCTTCATATCATCGACTGCATCATTGCGAACCAGCAGCGAAAAGGACCGACCCCGGCTAAGCATCTCTGCTTGCCATCATGCCAACCACATTCGACCAGTGGCAGCATGCAGCTGTCTCGAGCATCTTCAACATCACTCTCGACCGCCAAGAAGCTGAATCAAGCGGTTGGGAGAAGACATACCTCAAGGAGCTAGCACATGAGATTGCCTCAGATTCACAACCAACGTCATCATCGGCTCCTCAGCTCACAGCCGCGGTCGCAGATCAGATCCTCATTGCTCGCCTCTCACTCGATCCTGCAGGCGATGTCATGAGCGATGATGCTGATCACATTACAATGCTCGCGAGCCTACCCAAGGGTCAGACATCATGGGACTACCTCATTGCTTGCTGGAAAAAGGCAAGAGCAGAAGAGTCTCGTGTACGCAAGACTCTCTCTTCGTCCGATCAATCGAATGCCCTGAAGGTGCTCGAAGAAATTCGAGGCCTCCTCATCTCGTATGCTGGACTGGTTCTGCAAACCCCCGACATGTTTCCCAACGCAGCAAAACCAAATGGAACACCCATCTCGCCGCTCGTTCTTGTCGACAGCCTCACTCGCGTCTCGTCTTCAGTCTCGAGCTTTGGCTTTTCGAGCTCGGATAATGCTTCCTCATCACACAGCACCACGGATCTCACTACGAAGTTCGAGACGGTCGATGGCGATGATTTGCCAGTCTTGCTGTACGAACTATCAGCACGTTTTGGCAACGGAGAAGGACTTGACGAGATTCTGGGACCTGTATTCACAGAGCTTACAAGGAGGATTCGAGATGGGGATCGTGGGATCGATACTGCTGCCCCTTCAGCAGCCTCGACATCAGCTTCAGGTGCTGCTCCAGCTGGTGGGAGCGGTGGTGGCGGAGTCAACCAGGCTGCTCTCAACCAAGCTTTCAACAACCAGGATGTTCAATCCGTCATTGCTCAGCTGCTTGCAGGCCGCATGCCAGGCGCACCACAAGGCGGGGCTGCTCCTGGACCTCTCGGAGCCAGTATGAAGCCAAATGAAGGTCTCACCATCACCGGTCTTGAATGGCGACCCTACGTCAATGCCATTGTAGAGGCTGTTGAGATCAAAGCTGTCGCAAATACGCTTGCGCATCTCTCCAACTTCGACCCTACCAACACCACTGGATCTCGAATCGAACTGGACTCGCTCTTTGGACCTATCTTGCGTCTGTCCGCCTTTCCTGATGCCTATCCGAGCATCGTCGAGCACTATTTCGCCAATGCAGCCAGTCAGAGCCCGCAAGAGACCGATAGCAACTTTCGCAGCATCCAGAGCACCATGGAGATTGTGCATTCGCTCAACTTTCGCATCTTCAATGCTATGGTGCGTTCGGGAGCGCCAGCACGCGAGAAGGTGTTGGCGTACTGGGGTCATGCATGTGCTTTGAATGCCAAGCGAGGAGCTATGCAAGTTCGACAGGAGTTGGTGGCAAGTGATGGGTACATGGTCAACTTGTACGAGATGTTGATTCGCTTTGCTGAGCCTTTCATGGATGCCGGTCTGACTAAGATCGACCGTATTGATCTGGAGTACCTGCGTAAGCAGAAGCGTTTCGACATCTCGGATCTCACCCGCATCAACGCTACAGAGGCAGAAGCAAAGGAGTGGACCGAGCAAGGACAATCATTGCCTGCGGGTGCTCCGCCGAACTTCATCACCGAAGTGTTCTACCTTGCTGTGCGACTCAACAATCTTGGTCTTGGTAAAGCGGTTCGCCGTGTCGAGGAGAAGGAAAAGGAGATGGGTCGATTCAAGAAGCGCATTGCCGAGACCGAAGCGGATAGGCCCATGTGGTCGGCTTTGCCTCAAGCTCCACAGTACGAGAACTTCCTCAAGCGAGCCAAAGCCGAAGTGGATCGTCTGCATGGCGAGATCTTTGCGGCTCAGAGTCAATTGATGGCACCTGACTTTTTGCAAAAGGTGATCACGTTCAACTGTTTCTTGATGACGTGGCTGATTCGCGTTGCTGAACCGAAGGCAGCGCACCCGCATCCCCAAGTGGCGCTTCCTTTGCCTCAAGAAGTGCCGACGCGATTCCGGATGCTACCCGAACACATGTTTGAGGATATCTGCGATGTGATGCTCTTCGTGTCACGCGTCAGTGCGCCTCTTTCCGAGGCGGCCAAGAACGACCTGGTAACATTCTGCACTACGTTCCTCAGCAGCGGCTGGTACATCAAGAACCCCTTCCTCAAAGCCAAACTTGCCGAGATCTTGTTCTACAATGTCATTCCATGGGGACGTCACACCAACGGCATCCTCAACGATACACTCAACATTCACGGGTTGGCGCTCTCGCACCTCGTTCCGGCCTTGATGAACTTCTGGATCGAAGCCGAAAACACTGGAAGCCACACGCAGTTCTATGACAAGTTCAACATGCGATACCACTTGTCACAGATCTTCAAGTCCATTTGGAACAACGCCAAGCATAAGGAGCAGATTCAACATCAAGCACGCGCGAGCAACAGTGACTTCGTAGTATTCATCAATCGATTGATGAACGATGTTACCTATTTGCTCGATGATGCATTGGACAAGTTGCAAGAATTGCATACCAAGCAGAGCGAATCGGACCAGCAGGGTTCATCGGATGGATCGACGGCGCAGGAACAGCAAGAACGAGAAGGTCATATTCGAAGTCTTGAACAAACGATCAAGTCCGACTTGCAGCTTGGCACTGAATTCCTCCGCCTCTTGATCGATTTCACGGCAGAAACCGCGGACGCATTCATGACACCGGAAGTGGTCGATCGATTGGCAGCGATGCTGGACTACAACTTGGACCTAATGGCAGGAAGCAAGTGTCAAAATCTCAAAGTGTCGAATCCGGAAAAAGTACGCTTCGAACCGCGCAATCTTTTACGCATGATCATGTCGGTCTACCTCAACCTCTGCAGCAAGAACGACTTTGTCACAGCCATTGCCAAAGATGGACGATCGTACTCGAAAGCCACGTTCAACAAGGCGGGTGCTATTGCGAGCAAGCACATGCTGAAATCGCCGATCGAGCTGGATGCTTGGGCGGGTATGATTTATCAAATTGAAGAAAAGAGGAAGATGGAAGCGGATGAAGAGGAAGATTTGGGTGAAGTGCCGGAGGAGTATTTGGATCCACTGATGGCTACGATTATGAAAGATCCGGTGCTGTTGCCGAGGAGTAAGACAGTGGTGGATAGGAGTACGATCAAGGCGCATTTGTTGAGTGATTCCACGGACCCGTTCAATAGGAGTCCGTTGAAGATTGAAGATGTGGTGGAGGTCAAGGAGTTAAGGGAGGAAATTGAGGGTTGGATTGCTGAGAGGAGGAGGGCGGCCAAGGAGTAGAGTTGGGAGATGTTGGAATGTAATGTATTGCATTGCAATGTTGACAGATGGGTCTGATGAGAGAATGAGGCTGATATGCGCTGCTATTGCGAATGGTTCGTGTTTGATGGTTGTGGTCGGGTGAGCGAGTGAGCTCTGTATCTCTTGATTCGCAGCTTGACAAGTTTTGTGTGGTCGCAGCTTGCTTCGAAGCTGAATCTGCTTTGGACCTGATACGGAGAAGGTTGTGCATTGCGAGTGTGGTTGCGCCTTTTCCTTACGTATCAAGCGGGTAGGGGGTATAGTGAGACTTTGACTCTCTTTCTCTCTGTCGGCATGCTCCGATGCTTTCCTTGACCATTTTCCTTCACTTTGCTCCGTTCCTTCTCCCTCTCTCCTCTCTATCTATCTCTCTCTTACTCCTTCATGCGCGCTTTACGACTTCATCAGCTTCTTCCTTTCCGCTTTTGCCCTATTCACCGTGTACTTTTGATTCGTCTTATCCGCCCTTTCGATCGCCTTGGCTTTTTTCGCTCTTGCCGCTTTGCCCGTGGCCATACTGCTATCCTTTTTCCGTGGGGCTGACTGCGGCAGCTGCGAGTGTTGGTATGGCTTATACGCTTCCCCCGCCGCCGCTTTCTGATTCGAGGAAGAGACAGAGGCGGAAGGTGCCAAGTCTTGAATCTGGAGGCCGGGGGAGGGGGCTCTTCGGTCCGCCCCTAGTGTTCGATGGGAATTGGGAAAAAGAAGAAGAAGGGTGGCGGGGGAAGATGTTAGTCAAGGTAGGAGTTGAAAAGAGTGGGGATAAAGGGGGACTTACGCTTGATCTTGTTCGAATGCTTGACCATCTTTCACCCTTTCACAGTGATCTACTTCAAGGTTGTAGTGAGTATGATGACGAGAAGAATGGAGTTAGAAGGAGGGTGCCTACGACGAAAGTGATGGCGAAATTTTTGCCTTTTGCTCCAAGATGTGGAGAAAAAAGAAGGGTCCAGATTCACATTTACCGATTTCCGGTTGTTGAAAACCCCTATGAACAAAAGGACCAGAAAATAAGGCTTCGAAAATCCACTTTCAATCTACAGTAAATTAATCTCAACAGCCTAACTCGACTGGGTGCTTACGGTTCCCGATGCCGAGACCATGTCATCGCCAAGCTATGTGACTCTGAAGCAATTTTGAGCTCTCACTAGTGTAGACTGGAGCTGGAGAGTTCAGAGAGAAAGAAAGAGACGCCATTTGCGCTGTTCTCCCTTGGCCGAACATGATGAAGCGGTTGCGCGAGCCTTGACCTGAAAAGGAAGCGGGAGGTTGAGCTTCCGACACCGGTTCGAGAAGGAGAAAAAGAGAATCGCAGCAAGTCGAGGCTGAGGGCGGGGCGAGGCGCGTGCGTGTGCGTGTGCGTGTGCGTGTGCGTGCGTGTGTTGTAGAATCTGCCTGCACGGTTGCAGCATTTCTGTGTGTGTGTGTGTGCGTAGAACTACACGCGTTGAAGAAGGGCACTGGAGCTCTGTGTGTTGATTTGATCTGCACTTTGCCCCTTTCGTGCAATTTCGAAAAACGGCAGTCGGAAATTGACTCTGTCCTGAGCTAAAGCTAAGCGGAACTGCGCGCTTTGAGCGAAAGAACAACACCTCGCATCTGCCTCTTCTGCCCCTGCTTTTTTGAGGATTGACCTTGCAGCAGTTGCAGTGAGCGTAAGCGGCGGCAAGAGCAACAGCGCCTGCAAAGTGCCAAAGGAAAGGGTTGCGAGAAAAGTGAATGCGTGGTGACAGCTCCGCCCTTGCCGAATCAAGCACACACACACACACTTGCACTTCACAGGCACTGCTCGCTTTTGTTGGAACTCCTTTGAGTATCGCTCACTCTAGCGCAACGTCTTTTGTCTCCACCATCTCTCTCCAACTTCTCGACCAATCATCCTACTCGACTTCAGTATACAACGAAGAACGCATACAACAACACACACACACACATATCGGGGGCTAGAGCTTGGCGTTGATGCCGCTCAAACAACTTTGACTGCGCATCTCATCTGACAATATCACCCAGCTTTCAGCAGCCCCTCCGGCTCGCTTCCGTTGTCACAATGAGCGACAATCGCAGTAGTGCTGATGCTCAAAAGCGTCCAGCCATTCCGTCCAGAAACGAAAGCCACAGCGATGAGTCTCACACTGCTTCGCTCAGCACTACTCCAACCCAAAGTCACATGCAACCGTTGACTTCCAATCCCTCCTCTGCTGCCAAAAGTGCTTCGACACCTGCTGGATCCACGTTGAGGCCCAACATGAGCACTTTGCGCCCTCCGATCCCACATGATGCCCCTTCGCATTCGCAGCGTCATCAACATTCTTCGTCTTCTTTTTCCAATAACAGCGAAAGGCCCGGCTCGTATGATGACAGTCATTTGTCTACTATCGGGCGAGGGCAGGCTAACGTAAGATCTGTCTCAAGCTCACCAGATGCAGTAGAGTGAATAGAACTGACAGAGCGCATCTCATCCTTCCTGTATCAATTGGCTTTGCCGACTTCGCAGACGCTACGCACTCCGCAGACACGGCCTGGCCTCGCAAGACAAGGTTCTCGCAATGAGCGTTCCGTCTCGTACGCTACTTCGGATCTCGAAACCGTTTCAGCCATGTCAGCTTCCGAGTACAGTTCAGGTGCTGAGGATGAAGAGCAATGGCGTCGATCTTCCAGTCGTGGTCGTCCCGTTGACACCGCTATCCGTCAAGGCACCTCGATCGGTCGACCAGGTCTTCTCATCGACCCTTCCACGGGAGGCAGGTCTGCAAGTGGCATGACCGTGGCCAGCTCTCAAAAAGCTCGTCGACCCTCGGCTACGACAAGGGATTCCAGCAAAGCTCGTCGACATAGCCGCGCTCCACGTGGCGACGACGACTACTTGGATGCAGCTGTAGATGGTCGTTACGGTCCCTTGGATGAGGAGGACGATGAGGTAGAGCCTCACGATAGGGGCGAAGAGCTCGTGCGTCGTAGAATGAAGGCTCGTCAACGCGAGAAAGCCTTGCGCAAGAAGGCGGAGAAGGAAAGATCTCGTCAGTCGGTCGCTTATGGACAGAGCTCAGGCAACCCAGCGCTTCTGTCTCCCAGCCTCAAACCTAGCTCGGCTATCCTTGGTCAGCGTCCTAGCTCGCCTTCCCCTCGACCTGATCGTTCGGGTCGCCCAACGACGATCATGCTTCCACCTCCAGCATTCGGCAACAATCAGCAAACAGGTGCTCTCTCTCCGACCTCGCAGACGGCATTCCCGAGTCCAGGCGGAGCTGGTAGCAAGGTTTCCTCCGGTGCAGCTTATCCTTCGCCGCATGGTCACATTCGTCGACCAAGCTCCAACCAGAACGCATCTCAGAACAGGATCAGCGTCTTGAGCCATGGACAACAAAGTACCGTCGGTCCCAGAAGTGCGTATCTGGCTCCGCAAAGCAGTGCTGGTGGTCAAGACTTCTTCTCCGGTCTTGCTCCTGGGTCTATCAGCGGTCGTGCTGCTACTGATGCCAGTTCTAGTATCGCAGGTAGTGTTCGAGCTGATGAGGACCACGACTTTGATCAGGATGAGGAACGAGACACCATTGCAAGCCTTGCAGATCGACGTCGACGTGATGACCTCGAGGCTGGAGAAGATGATACTCGCATCGAGAATGATGAGGACGAAGGCTCGCCCGACCACGGAAACAGTGGTGGGGATGAGGATGACGACGAAGGTCTACTTGATGATGACGACGTCGAATACACACTCAAGGATCGACAAGATGCGATCAACATCGAACATCCATTTGGTCTTCCCATCTGGAAGCCCGCTCTCTACAAGAAGTCGCGTTCCGTCACGCGCAACGCCGAGATCGCCCTTCACTCGATCCCCAGTGCTGCCGCCGAACGTCATTTGCTTCCAGGCAACATTCTTTGGACCATCCTGTTCGGTTCATGGCTCTCGCTCATCTGTTACACTTCTTCCATCATCATCAACATCATCCCTCTCGGTGGGCCTAGGTATGCTAGAGTGGTATGGGAGTTGGGAGGATACCTCTTCTGGCCATTTGGAAAATATGTCGAAGTCGAGGTCAGTCCTAGCAGCGGTGATCGTACCGCTCCCAACACCGACGCGAACGACCCTGCCGCCGAACCGCAATGGGTCGAAAACTCGTTCACGCCAGTTGCAGCTAGGTTCCCTCACGATCACTCGCACGTCGTTGCCTTCAACTCTCGCCCCGACTCCGTTCTCTCCACGCCTCGCGACAAGCTCAACAGCAGTCAGCACGATACGATTCGTGGCGACGATGCAGCACGCCAAGCCGCCGACGCCGGATCGTCGAGCGGTTCAGAAGCGCGCAGATCCACTCCTCGAGCATCTGAACAGGGCGAGTCGAGCCGCACATCTCAACAGGAACAGGACGAGTCAAGTTCGCTCAAGGGCAAGGGCAAAGCCAGCAACTACGGAACCATGTACGGTGCCGAAGACGGACAAGTGCTTACGGACGGTGAACGCATCGAAGCTGAACAACGTGTCTACGGCTATGTGGAGGACGAGGAAGGTCAGGATGTTGACGCGTCGCAACGTCTTGGCGGTCGTACCGCATTCGGTCTATTCTACGGTATCTTCCTCTTCCCGCTCATGGGTCTCGTCTGCCTCGCCTGTTGGGGTATGGTCTTCACCATCCCTATGGCCAAGCTCAACTGGGTCCTGCTCAAGAACCTTGCTACTCATCCTCTCGCGCTTCACTTCCGCTCTGCTCCCGGTATCGAAAAGGTTCACGACGAAGATGGCAACGAGATCGCAGGTGCTGCCAAGAAGTTCTTCCTCCCACTCAAGCCTGGAGAGCCTGCTCCGCGACCCAAGTCGTTCACTGCTGGAAAAGTCACTTTGCAGCGTCGCAGCAAGATCTTGCTCTGCACCTACCGAGCCGTCGGTGGTCAATACTACAAGTACACCGTAGGCGGTGTCAACATTTTGTTCGTCAACACGCTTCCTCTCGTCTTCTTCACCATCTTTGACTTTTTCGTCATTGAACGCTACGTTGAGCACCACCACATCAAGCATGGCTTTTTGGCACTCATCTCGGGTCAAGGTGTCATCTTCATGCTGGCGCTCGGAAGTGTCATTCCGCTCTCCTACTTTATTGGCATGGCAGTGGCGAGTATCAGTGCACAGAGTAGTATCGGTATGGGTGCGGTCATCAATGCCACTTTCGGTTCGATCATCGAGATCATTCTGTATGCCATCGCGCTTACGCAGGAGAAGGCTAGACTCGTAGAGGGATCGTTGATCGGATCGATCTTGGCAGGTGTATTGCTCATGCCTGGATTGTCAATGTGTTCGGGTGCAACGAGGAGGAAGGAGCAGCGATTCAATGCTAGGTCGGCTGGTGTGACGAGTACCATGCTTATCATGGCGATCATTGGTATTCTTACGCCGACGCTCTTCTATCAGATCTATGGCACGTTCCAGCTCACCTGCGAGGGCTGCCCGACTGGCAACACGCCTGGTGACACTTGGAGCTGTCGACGATGCTTTTATGAACACGTGCCTCCTGCTACCGATCCATTCTTCCAACAGAATGTCAGAGGGCTTATGTACACCTGTACCGTCATCTTGGTTCTGTCGTACGGCGTCGGTCTTTGGTTCTCGCTCCGCACACACGCTTCGCAAATTTGGCAAAACCCGCAGCCGGTTCAGCAGGGTCAGAACATGGCGGTCAATCAAGCAACTCTGGCGCACCTGCCTTCAGCGCAGCGTGCATCGATGTACAAACGTCTCGTTCCTGCAGCGGTGATGCAGCAGCTTCTGCCTACGACCAATCCGAATGATCGTGCTCAAGGTCAATCTTCTGCCGTTAGTGGATCTGGTTCGGCTCCAGGAACGGTAAAAGGGCCTTCAAGCGGTCATGCTCGTCAAGGAACGGATGCCACTCAGGAGGGCGCAGGACCACGACCATTGCACCTGCCTGAGCATTTCAGTCAGGAGGATTACGACCGAGCTGTGGCCCTTACTGCTTCTGCGTTCCACAACGTTCTTCAACAGCAGCATCAGCAGGACCAGAACAATGCTGCTGGTGGGGAAAGAGGACACCTTCGCCATTCGCTCAGCACCACCAACCAACACGCAAAGCACGTCTCGATGCACGAAGAGGTCGCTGCCGGTGAGGAAGAAGGTGGACACGGTGGCCACGATGCTCCCTCCTGGTCACGCGGGACTTCGCTTACCGTGTTGCTCTCCTGCACTGTGCTTTACGCCATCATTGCCGAGATTCTCGTCGATGTCGTCGACGTCGTTCTGGATGGCTCTGGAATCGACGAAAAGTTCCTAGGCATTACCCTCTTCGCTCTGGTACCTAACACGACCGAATTCATGAATGCCATGTCGTTCGCCATCAACGGCAACATCGCCCTTTCCATGGAAATCGGTTCCGCCTACGCTCTGCAAGTCTGCCTCATCCAAATCCCAGCCATGGTCGTTTTCAGCGCTTACTACAACTCGGGTATCAGCGACGATCTGAACCTCATCCACAGGAGCTTTACCCTCATCTTCCCACGCTGGGACGTCATCGCCATCATCTTTTCGGTCTTTTTGCTCACCTATACCTACATTGAAAGTAGGAGCAACTACTACCGTGGCACCATCTGCATCTTATCCTACATGGTGCTTGTTGCGGGATTCTACTTTGCCCCTGCGACAGGCGACGTTGAAGATCCGGGCGACGACAATCGGGATCCTACCTCTTCGAATCCGCTCTTGATGATGACGGGTACGAACGTGGTCGCTGCAGCAGGGCTGATCAGTTCGGGGTTGGGGAGGGTTTGGACGTCGACGAGGACAACTTTCTTGGTGGAAGGGGGAAGGTTTGGCGCTTCGCCGGCGGGCGTCACGAGGGCGAGTGCAGTGGCGGCTGCAAAATTGGCCTCAACAGAACCTCTTTCGTCGGCAGCGAAGGTAGGAGCAGCGACGATCTTGCCCGACGGACCCAACTTTTTCGCCCTGCCTCAGCTCGACCCGCGTCAATGGGCGTATGCTTTGTGGGCGAGTTTGTGGGCGCGCTGATCCCCCCTTGGATAGCGTCTAGTTTACCGTATTCTTGTGTCTCTTTTGCTCGTATATACCTTTTGTCTATTGTCTCTTGATGACCAGTTCGTGATTTTGCATGCTTTCTCGCAATTACGACCTTTATCTGCTATGACAAGGTTTTCAGTGTTGGGAAAGTGTGTGACGATTGGAGGGGTTGGCCTTGGCGTTTGACGTTTTGTGACCGAGGTGCGCAATTCTTCAGGCAAGCTTTATGGCAGATTTTAGTCAAATGAGAGAGAGATTGTGACGGGGGTGGGCGGGGGTGTGAATGGTTTGTTTGGTTTCGAGCTGAGGTTTTTGGTGGCGGGAAATACGAGCAAGAGGGCTTTTCTTTGGGGTTGGGAGTTGAGTTTTTGGAGCGGCTGCGTTTGTTTGGAAGCCAAACCTTTGGCTATCTAAGAGTGTGTAGGGTTGTTCCAAAGGTGTGACTATTGATGGCGAAGGGAGGTTATTGGAGACAGAGCGAGCATTCATCCGCCGGCATGAGGAGCAGTACTGGCGCTCGCGGCAGGATCCCGAATGCGGATCCGCGTAGGTCCTAGGCCTCTGCGATTGTACTCCCCCAACACGGCTCCAACAGTATGAGGTCCAGCTACCACAGTGCATTCGTCGATCAGGCGCTGTGTAACGATGTAATTCACTGCCAATTTTAGCTGGTGATCCGATAATTCTGCTAGGTGAGGGGGGAGGCAGGGCGGCGGTCGACCGTGAAACATCATCCAGCCTTTGAGATCAAGAACTGATCAAGAAGAACGAAAGAGATGGTATGACGGAGCGTAGTGCAGAAAGAAAACAGCGAAAGTGCATCGACCATGTGCTGCCGCTGTACATTTATACATACGCCTCCGGTTGCCTTCGCCTTGCCTTGCTTTGAAAAGAGAGCATATAAGCGAAGTCTCCACGAATCGCGCACAATGAATCGTTATCGTGGCAAAGGGCCGTAAAAGTGCCCCGCCTTTATCGCGCTTTGCCCAACCAACAACGCCCTCCGCCCATCACCTTCCAGAGCTCACGTCACGCCAACCTTTGCCAAGATGACAATCCAAGGATGGAAAAAAAGGTCATGAGTGGGTCCTCATACACGGCTACCGACACGGAACGATTCGTAGATTGGATGTCCAGAAAAGTAGAATTGAAAGCATTTCGTAGAGACAGACATGGCGCTGAGAGATAGGAACAAGGAAAAAGAACTAAAAGTACAAAGTGTGATCGCGGAAACACGGAATGCTAAGAGATGTACAAGAAAAGGCAAGCAGTCGAGAGAAGGGAAGTACGTGGCGTGGCAATTTAACCAGAGCACATCAAACAAGCGTCCTTGTTGAGTAACGAACAAGACAGCTGATCGGCTTCCAACTGACGCTGCTTTTGCCTTGCCAGTGCAGCTGCGAAACCAGGGTCAACTTCCTTGCCGTCACCGCCTTTCTCGGCGATGAGCTCGGCGGTCTTGGCAGCCTCAACTTCGGCAGCGGCTTGGGCATCAGCAATGCGCTTAGCCTCGTCCGAACCAGGACCGTCTTTGGTGACTGTGCCGTCGACACCGAGCTTACCGACGCCTGAGGTCAAGTCATCAACGGTCGACTTGGGGGCGACAACAGCAGCAGCGGCCGGAGCAGCCGAGACGGCGACCGGGGTGGCAACTTCCTTGATCTCCTTAACGGGTGTACCGGTGCGCTTACCAGCAGCCTTGGCCTCAGCAACCTCAGCAACCGAGAGGGTGAACTGCACAGCGTTGGATGCTGGCTTGGTACGCAAGTAGTAGGTACCGGTCTTGAGACCCTTCTTCCAACCGTAGAAGTGCATCGAAGTGAGCTGACCGAAAGTAGGTGCCGACAAGTGGATGTTGAGCGACTGCGACTGGCAGATGAAAGCACCACGGTCGGCCGCCATGTCGATGATAGCCTTCTGACTGATCTCCCAAACGGTCTTGTAGAGCTTCTTGATACGGTCAGGGATACCGGGAACGTTCTGAATCGAACCACCGTGAGCGATGATACGGTTCTTCATGGTGTCGTTCCAAAGACCTTGCTCAACGAGCTCACGGAGCAACCAAGGGTTGACGACCTGGAACTCACCAGCGAGTACACGGCGCGAGTAGATGTTCGAGGTGTAAGGCTCGAAGCACTCGTTGAAGCCGAGAATCTGACTGGTCGAGGCAGTAGGCATGGGAGCGAGCAAGAGCGAGTTGCGAAGACCGTGCTTGGCAATCTTGGCCTTGAGGCTGGCCCAGTCCCAGAGGTCGGAGGGTGTAACACCCCACATGTCGTACTGGAGCTCACCCTGCGAAGCGGGGGAACCGGCGTAGGTCTCGTAGGTGCCGTGCTCCTGGGCAAGCTCGCAGGATCGCTCGAGAGCAGCGTGGTAGATGGTCTCGAAGATCTGAACGTTGAGGCGGCGGGCCTCGGGCGACTCAAAAGCGTAGCCCATGATCATGAAGGCGTCAGCAAGACCCTGAACACCGATACCGATGGGTCGGTGGCGCATGTTGGACTTGCGAGCCTCGGGGACAGGGTAGTAGTTGATGTCGATGATCTTGTTCAAGTTTTTGCAGATGGCCTTGGCGACCTCGTGCAAGCGCTTGAAGTCGTAGACCTTGGTGACAGGGTCGATGAAGGTGGGGAGAGCGATCGAAGCCAAGTTGCAGACAGCGACCTCATCGGGTGCACTGTACTCGATGATCTCTGTGCAAAGGTTGGAGCACTTGATGGTACCGAGGTTCTTCTGGTTGCTCTTGCGGTTGGCAGCGTCCTTGTAAAGGATGAAGGGGTTACCAGTCTCGGTCTGGGACTCGAGGATGGCGTACCAGAGCTTCTGAGCCTTGACGGTGCGCTTGGAGCGACCCTCGGCCTCGTAGCGCTCGTAGAGACGCTCAAACTCCTCGCCGTAGCAGTCAGCGAGACCGGGACACTCGTTAGGGCACATGAGCGACCAGTCACCGTTCTGCTCGACCCTCTTCATGAAGAGATCGGGAACCCAGAGGGCGTAGAAGAGCTCACGGGCACGTACCTCCTCCTTACCGTGGTTCTTGCGGAGGTCAAGGAACTCGAAGACATCCGAGTGCCAAGGCTCAATGTAGATGGCAAAGGCACCGGGACGCTTGTTACCACCCTGGTCAACGTATCGTGCAGTGTTGTTGAAGACACGGAGCATGGGAACGATACCGTTGCTGACACCATTGGTACCGGCAATGTAGGAGCCAGTTCCTCGGATGTTGTGGATGTTGAGACCGATACCACCAGCGGTCTTGGAGATCATGGCGCAGGTCTTGAGGGTGTCGTAGATACCGTCGATCGAGTCATCCTTCATGGTGACAAGGAAACACGACGAGAGCTGGGGGTGGGGAGTACCAGCGTTGAAGAGGGTGGGGGAAGCGTGTGTGAAGAACTTCTGCGACATGAGATTGTAGGTCTCGATGGCGCTTTCGATGTCCTCGCCGTGGATACCAACAGCGACACGCATGAGCATGTGCTGGGGACGCTCAGCAACCTTGCCGTTAATACGGAGAAGGTAGGATCGCTCGAGGGTCTTGAAACCGAAGAAGTTGTAGTGGAAGTCGCGCTCGTAAATGATTGCCGAGTCGAGCTGATCCTTGTGCTTCATGACAACCTGGTAAGTGCCGTCCGAGATCATGGGGCTGTGCTTGCCATTCTTGGGGTTGATGTACTCGTAGAGGTCCTGAACGGTTTGGCTGAAGTTTTTGCTGGTTTCCTTGTGCAAGTTGCTGATAGCGATACGCGCAGCAAGAACAGCATAATCCGGGTGGGTTGTTGTCTTGTAAGCGGCAGTTTCAGCGGCCAAGTTGTCAAGCTCTACGGTGGTAACACCCTCGTAGATGCCGTCAATGACCTTGCGGGTGATTTCGATGGGGTCTACATAGTTCTGGTCGAGACCGTAGCAGAGCTTGGAGATACGAGCTGTGACCTTGTCGAATTTTACGACCTCCTTGCGGCCGTCTGCAGAGTAAGATGGGGGATTGCGTGTAGGAGAGCAAGCACAAGAAATGTCAGTAAGCCGTCTGTTCTGTCGCGTTCTCAACGCGTTCGAGAATGTTGACTGTGGTGGAATCCGCGTACTTACCTCTCTTGTATACGTAGATCATGTTTGTGATATGAGCCGCAATGTCAGTGCGGAGTGCTGGTTATAAGCCAGGTGGTATATGGGATGCGTGTAAAGCAAGCAGTTGATGATGATGCCGTTGAAACGTAAAGTTCAGCGCGCAATTGAAACGATGTTAGGAATATGCAGAGACGTGCGCACGGCGTTGGCTAATGTGCCGAGGTGTAGATGCTATAAGGTAGGGAAGGTGGAGAGGAGGAGGAGAGACCAGTGCGACGATGAAGGAAGAAGGAACAAAGTCAAAGGTACAACTTGGACGAGCATTATATGTGAGTGAGATGTTTGCGTGTGTCTGCAACGCGCTGTGGTTTGCGCTGTGCTGTGCTGAGCTGAAGGGGAAAATTTCAAGTGTTGCTCTCCTTCTTGCAGACTCTCTCTAAGCGTTGGAGGCCAAGGTTGACTGAGCTTTCGCGTTTTGCAGGCTCATCTACGCCAACTCCACGTCGAGCGTGTTTCCAGGGAAAAGGTCGCGCTTGCTGAGTCGAATCACGAACGGAACGCAACTCAACTCAACGCAACGCGATGTGCTGCCTGTTTGCCTTGTCTGTCTGTGTGCGATTACAGCCGAGTAAAAATGACGCTGCCTCGTGTGAGCAAAGCTGCTCAGAAAAAAAACTCGGTCTGAGAGACGTGTTGAAGCTTTGTCTTGAAACTTGAGCTAAGAGACGCGCCAGGTTTGTAATCAGAAAGCGGGCTTGACCTGCAGCTCAACCCCGACTCTGAACAAAAGTCGCGAAACCCCGAAAAGCAGCAAAGTAGTGTTGCGCGAATTCTGCTGATCTGGAGCCTTGAAGTCTCTGAGTTCACAGAATACGCGATGTTGGTAAGACGCGTTAAGTGATGCAGAGTTGCGATACGCACCGGAGTTAGAGTTTCGACGGACACAGTCAGAGACCAACACTTAGGCAACAGCAAAAGTCCGTCGCATCATTCCTGATGGCCGCGGTCTCTCGCAGCACGACAGCACGGCAGCACGACAGTACAGTACGACAGCGCTTACCTTTGACACTATTCTGGCGCGTTGTAACTGCAAAGCCCAAGTCCGACAAGTCTAGATGCTTCGCCGAGTCGCGTGCGTTTTCTCCAGATCACATCGCGTAAAGCGCGATCTTTGGTCCGTGATTGCCTTTGACTTGTTTCGATCGACAGCAACGTGTGCTTTGAAGGTTGACAAGCAGCCGTGTTGATCGTCTTGATCAGTCATGCGTCTCAGCTTACTGAAGTAGGACACGGCTATACATCGCCTTCATTGCTTGACACGACTCTTATAGATGCTTGTTGACAGGTGTCAGCACTGTCAGTGACGCGCGTAGGGATGAAGCCATCTTGGATGAGTTGTGACGCAATGACAATATCCTTTCGAAGTCGAGTCCTACATAGTCTTGTGCGAAACAATGGCAACGGGCATGCTCATGGTTGGATACAGGCTAAAGCTGGAGAAGGACTCTCAGCAAAAGTTTCGGCTTCTTCGCGGCATCTCCAATATCCTTTCGCTGTCAGACCAGTGGTCGCAACAAATCATCAAAAAAAGTCACCCGATTGGGCCTGTCGTAAGATCTGAGATCTGATGTCGGAAGCTTCCCGCGCGACAAGGTATGAACAATATTTCGGCACCGGGCTGCTTTCAGGCTCCTCTAGTTGAAGAAGTTCGGTTCGGTGTCTGCTCTTTGTCACCGCAACGAGCATACGCCGACGTTAGACGCTTGAGACGAAGCATGAATCACGAAGAGTCAGCTGCGAGGTGAAACCTGTCAGAAGAAAAATCAATATGACGGCGACTAAAGATGCTAAGCGAGAGCTCGTGTCACCGCGGCTAGATGGATGGAGACAACGCCCCTTGCATCATGGAGTGAAATGTGAACTCTACTCACCTACCGTTCAGCTGGTACGCTAAAGCCGCCGGTGACACATTCCACGACCGTATGCGATCCTCGTGCTTTGTTGTCTGATTCGTGCTCAGCTCATTCACGTATTAAGAGGCAGAACGGCGCTCGAGAAGCGATATTCAGTGCCATTGGCGATCCGCAGGAGTCGATGAATGATCTGCTCACCTTTGCCATTGTTCCGCTCTGTGTTACGTACCTTAGCTTACGCGTTGTGCTGAAGACAACCGGTTCGGAAGTGCCGAGATGGTGGATGGAGAAGCTTAGCTGCAAGGTGACTTCTATGCGACGTCGGGTAGTAAGGCAGCGTGACCTTCGCTTCAATCTACGCGAGGCTCGCTACCTTGATGTTCTTCCATACACAGTGCTGACCAAAGCGACTCTTCGCATGTGATATGACCACACCCACACCTATGCAAGGGACGCTGAACCAAGCGATGTTATCCGAACAGCGAGTAGCACAGATGGACTCTTCTCATGACGTGAGATACTATGGCTGCGAGAGTGTTAGCTTATGACTGGTGCCTCATGAACAACGGGGAAAAGTAACAGCCGTGAAAATGAGAAGAGAGTGACCAACTGGAACGAAAGTGTAGGGCCAGGAAAGTGAACCCTGATTCTTTGTTGGTTCCTCGTTGCTCCTCTGTTGCTTGTCTTGACACCTCTTTGTTGGTCTCAACTCCGCTTCAATGTTGCGCCTTGTAGTGGGCCACGAGGCGACAGATTGATTTGACAGTGCGCCACATTGGAATCACAACTGAAAAGCAAATTCGGCCATCCTGTCAGTGTTGAACGAGCGGACTCCCAGCTCGGGGTGCGCGTTTCGGCGCCAACTGCAGCGAAATTCATCCACCGCTTCTAAGTCCGACCATGTTCTTTCGGATCGCAAATTTTGCGCTTCAACGGCACCGTAGCGATTTCTGTTTCTTCTCAATCGTTCCTGACGACAAAACTCTTCTGCAGGTACTTCAGAGCACAGTGCAGAGTACAAATTGTCGTTTCATCGGTATGTGCATCGGCGGTCTCGGCATGGTCAGAGCCGCAATGGAAGCCGGGTTTTTTGAGAATCTAAGATCAAAGATGTCAGATGGTGCTGGTCGTCGAGGCAAAGAGCCGGCAAAGATGCTCATCTGGCAACAACGTCCGCCCTTGCGCCCACGCCACAATGAAGAGATTGGTGGCTGTTGGCTCAGGTCGACAGCGGTTTGACAGTTTCGACAGTCGAAACAGCTCTAATGAAATGAATGTGCAAAGACACGACCAGAGTCCGGTTGCTTTACCGGCAGGACGGGACAGGCTTGTCAGGCGGATACAACGCCTTCTCAACCAGTTTGTCGTCGAGGAAAATGAAGTGGCAACAAGGATGTTGTAGCCAAGCAACGAGCGGCTTGTCTCCCGAAAGCAATGATGCATGCGAGCCTCGAGTCCGGCCAATTTGACCTGCATACAATCTTGCAGCTGCAGCTTCGAGACCAGCCGCTCTCGTCGGGCAGCAGAAACATTCGCAGAGAATCGTTGAACGAGAGTGCATGTATGGGCGTCGGCAGCATGTCAGGACCAAATCATCCTGTGCCACGGAAAGACCCTCACCATTCCACTGACGAATGGCAAGAAAGCCACCAATGAATGCGTATAAATGGGGTCATTTATGCCGCTGAATTGTCTCCTCACAGTCCTCCCGCCATGGCCCTGCTGCAGCGGATCATGATTGGTAGCTAGTGGCGTGTCTGTCGTAAGGCCTTACTGCCCCACTAGAGTTACCAAGTTCTTGACGTTGCGGAGTCTCGGTCGCATGAGAACATTTGCAAATTTACCAGC
This sequence comes from Pseudozyma tsukubaensis, assembly GCA_001736125.1. Lineage (NCBI taxonomy): Eukaryota > Fungi > Basidiomycota > Ustilaginomycetes > Ustilaginales > Ustilaginaceae > Pseudozyma > Pseudozyma tsukubaensis. Next base: position 51,986 of record MAIP01000081.1, on the reverse strand, counting down.
TCACAAAATAAAAGGAAAGTAAAATAAAAGCAACAGTCGGTGTGAGCCGAGAGCGCTCTCTCTCCCTTGTCAAGACTCACATGGACCCTGAGAACGGGAGCAAGAACAAGGCAAAGTGAAACCGGTTCTGTGACCGACGTTCCGCCGTGTGTGACTTTTGCAAAGATGAGAGAATTGCAGATTTTCCCATGGGCGTCTTCTTTTTTTGCTTTCTCTTGTTTCCCAGGCATCGCAAGGCATCCGAGTCAATGGACCTGCATCAGAGCCGTGTGTCGGATTCGAATACCGCGCAGATTCATCTTCTTGTTGCTTTGTTCTGCCATTTCTTCACATTCGACTCGAGCCTATCACGTCGACTGTAGGCGAGGTGCAGGGAAAAGCATCAAAGCTGCAGCTCACCTGCCTGGCCCTCTTGCGTCTGCACTTTCTGTGCTCCTCATACCTTCATGCGACCCTGAAGCAAACTCAAAGTGAGGCGGTCAAAGCGGTCTAGAGGCTAGAGGCTAGAGGCGAAAGTTGCTGCACGCAATTCCCATGCAACAAGATCTGCCTTTGTGTGTCTCTTATTCCTGCCGGGTTTCAAGAAGCTGCTGCCCTGGCCCGCCGTTTGCCGTGCGCTACTTCTTCTTCTTCCCTTTCGCCTGCGCTGCGCTAACTTAGCCTCTTCGACACTTGCTTGCCTGTCTGCTAAAAGGCTCCCTCGTCCATTGTTGAACCCTCAACGATAGATCGAGGTTCCCCTCTTCTTCCTTCTTTCCTCCCAACATATACATTGTCGGTCCACACGAACCGAGACGCATTCATCTCCATACCCGTTCGTGCAAGAGCTAAATCTCCCTGATACCCAATCGACGATACATCATCGGCTCATTCCGAAGACTGACAACCATTCGACTTCGACTCGATCGCAATCACCGCAGGCGACTTGCAAGCAAGCGTAACTTGGCTTCAGCAAACACTAATATTATCAAAGTTGTACTGTCACTAATCGACTTTCGATTAACCCACCAAACAGCGATTCCTGACCTGCAGGCAGAAGCACTCTCCCGCACCACACTCTCGCATAGCCGAAGCCGGGACCGCACCATACCCTACGCCGGGACCTCCTCGCTTCCCCCGCATCGCCCTAAACACAAAAGCGAGGTCCTCTCGCTCAGGTGTTTCTCAAGCCGTGACCGCGTCGATCCATACCTTAGCCTCTTTGCCGCTGCAACAGAGCACGCACGCCTGATTACCTCGGTCGTCTTCAAGGTCATTCAACCTGCCTTTCCCCGTTAGCGCAGCTGCCATATCCATTGTCTCAAAGCAGGTGTAACTCCGGATCGAGCAGCTCGCTTGTCTTGCATTGTGCAGCAACTTGTAGACAACCTTGTTTCGGACGACCACTCCGAGCCTATCTCTACCCACACCGTCACGTTTGACCTTGCAGTACTCCTCATCGATCTTGTCTGCTCCTTCCTTCGGCTCTTCCATCATCTCCCTCTACCAAGGACTATCACATAATCATCATGGGTCTCTTCGACGTCGGCTCCCTCCGAAGCAAGAGATTTGGCAGTAATCGCGATCTGCCTAACCGAGCCAACGATGACAGGTTTGCTGGAAACCTTGGCGTTTACTCAGATGCTCGCAATGGCGCTTCCACACGCTCTCTCTCGGCCAGTCATGCTTCGCCCTCTTCCGCTCCCCTCGATACGCTTCATCCGAAACGTAGCGTTTCTGGTATGATGCCCAAGGATGCCGCAAGACAGTCCAAGCTCGAACGCATGATGGGGGCAGGCGTACCACAGATTCATGTCGTCAGCCGCCAAGATCGCCGCCTGCCCTCTTTCGCAGAGCAACCACAACCTTCGGTCGACTCCTATCATCATCGTCATCAGTATCAACCATCTGTCGCTCGCAGCACAGGTATCAATAGGACCATGTCGATTTCGGAAATGAGCGAAGCCCACACTTCATATTCGAGGACCTTTTCGACCGACATTTCCAACACGATCGGAGGCGCCACCACCTTCACCGAGATGTCAGAGGTCGATTGCCCTGTTTGTCTCGAACCACTCTCGCACAGACTTGCAGGTGAGAAGCCTCATGTTGTACCCTCGTGTGGTCACGCGCTGCACAATGCCTGCTTCACTGCCATTTACGGCCCTCCCGAAGCGCTGCTTGCCGCTCAGAACTCTGCAAGCCGATTGCGTGGTGCAGGTAGCGCATCAAGGAATAGTATGGGCCCACCTGGCATGTGCGGCGTTTGCCGAAAGCCAATCGCACTTGGTGAAGGCAACACAAGCAAGTCAAACAAGCTTGCCGGCATCAAAGCCCTGGCTTCCGATTCGCCCAAGCTTCGATCCACACTTGCTTTTGACGATGATGAAGCCACGCCTGAAGCGCATCAAGACGATCCGCTTGAGCAGCAATCGCCGGCGGTCAAGAACAGGCATCTTATGAGCTCGGCCGCATCTTTCTCGTCCTCTTCGTCCAACAGCAACACCATTCCCACCATGCGGGCTAGACCAGAATTCCCCACCATCTATTGCAAGCCCGATGATAAGCAGCCCGGTAAGCTCAATGTCGTCTCGGTCTTGTCCATCGAGGTGCCCAGCCGTCGATCCCCCACCGAGCTGCGCGAACATGCACTCGACACCATCTCGGATGAGTTCGCAGAGTTTGACGACGCAAACGGCACGCGAGCCGACGACGACTCTCACTCGGACGATTTCAAACGTAGCGGCAATGGTTGGGAGGCGCACGGCCCCACTGGCGAGGCTGCGATCGACCGTAGCCGAAGCCCCATACCTGGAGCGTCTGTCGGCTTTACCGAGCAGGGAGACAAACAGAATGTCATGGCTCGCATCGATTCTCCACTCGATCAAGGCTTCTCCTTTGGCGCCACTCCTGCTGGTCCTCCCGCGGTCAACCCAACACAGCTCATCCTCGAGGATTTGCAGCAGCGCGTCGCCGACTGGAAGGGCCACTCGATTGAACACTTTGGTCCTCTCGTTCTGCACGACTTGCTCAACATTCGCCAGGATGCTGTTGTCCGCGAGTTCCACGTCTACCTCTTCCAAGAGGCGCTGCTCTGCGTGACAGAGGAGAGACGCAAGGGTCTGGGTCGCTTCATCTCGAATGCGCCCACCAACGGTGCTACTGCACCGGAGGCTGAAGGCAAGCCTGCCTTGAAGCTCAAGGGCCGTATCTACCTGCGTCACATTCGCCGAGTCATCGACTCTTCCGTTGCAGGCGAGCACACTCTCAGCATCACGATGGACGATGAGAACCTTGACCAATTCGTGCTTTGCTTCAGGGAGACGGGTACCATGGATGTGTGGCGAGCCCGTCTTAACGAGCTTACTGCAGGTGTCGCACCTTCGCCCGCCATGCCTTCTGCTGAAGCGAACGCAGCACCTTCTGATGCTCATCGCAGCCCCGCCGCGCAGTCGGACACCTTCGATCAGCAGAAGTCAGGCGCGACCGCTGTCGAAGCACCTACTGCTCCGGGTTTGAGCCCGTACCGCTCCACTGCGCAACAGCAGCGCGTCAACAGCGGCTCGGAATCTGTCTTGAGCGGCAAGTCTGGCTCGCATCACGGTAGCGTAGCTGCCTTGCAGTCACGCAACAGCAAGAGGCTCTCTGCTGTCTCCTCGAGCCATCACAGCCACAAGGGCAACTCAACGCGAAGGGTCTCTGCCTCGAGCGATACCGTGCCTTCGTACCAGCAATGGTCCAGTTCGGGAGGTCTTGATCCTCGCGTGCCCCCACCTAGCATGCTCCCTCACACCCCGATCGATCTTGTGCTCATGATCTCTGTGCCGGCAGTCTTGCCTGAGCACATCACGGGCTCGATCAGCTCCTCTGCTGCGCTCAAGTTGCGTCTCATTCGATCATCGCTCGACTTTATGATTCACAGCCTTGGTCCCGACGACCGTATCTCCCTCGTCGCCTTTACTGTCGGCGTCGATGGCGAGGTCAAGAGGACCGGACTGTTGAACCCTCACCGCGAGGCCAGTCGTCAGCTCTTGGAGGAGTTCGTTGAGGCCATTGGCCGTCCATGGGACAGGCAACAATCTGATCCTTTCAGCGTCGATCTCAGCAAGCTCGGAGGCTCCAGCGAGCGAATTGACTCGGTCACTGCCGTCAATGTCGGTCTTGACGTCGTACTTGGCAGGAAGTCCAAGAACCCTGTCACCAGCATGATGCTTGTCAACGACACTTCAGACGGTCCCAAACGCAACCAGATGGATCTTGTCATGGCTCGTGCTGAGGCTGCCAACGTTGCTATTCACTGCTTTGGCTACGGAAAGACGCACGATCCTTCATCGCTCTGGCTCATCTCGAATCACACTCGTGGCTCCTATACTTTCGTGCGCGAATGGTATCAGCTGCGAGAGTGTCTCGCTGGCTGTCTCGGTTCAATGATGTCGGTTGCCTTGACCGATGTCAAAGTGCACATTGGTGTTCCTCAGGACAACTGCTTCCGCATCCGCAAGATTGCTGGACTGCCTGGCGCTATCATCTCGTCTTCGGGCAAGGATGTTGACATTGATATTGGCGAGATCAAGTTTGGTGAAGCCAAGGACTTGCTCGTTGAGCTCGAGTTGGATCTGGCGAGCCTTTTGCCGACGTTGCTTGAGAGCAGGCGCGACAGTAAGAGTATCGGTCCTGGTCCGATTGAGCAAGGAAGCGCGACGGATGACTTTATGCAGAGGATGGGCATCCAAGATCTGAGCTTGGCTGACTCGGATGGACATGATGGCTTCTTGGAGCAGATGGTCGAAGAGCTTGCGGTCTTTGAAGCCGACATCAGCTTCAAAGACCCTGCTACTGGCTTGAGCACTTCCAGGCTACCCAACCCGGGCATCCTGACCATCGAGATCGACACGCACTCGACCGATCCTTTGAACAATGGTCCTCCAGGTCTCGCTGCCATCGTAGCCGAGCCCACCGTGACACGCCGTCGTCTCGAAGTGCTCGTTTCCGAGATGATCACACGCTCACTCCTTCTCATCTCGCGCAAGAACTACAGCCAAGCGCTCAAAGTCATCACCGAAACACGTCGCATCATCGACACCGTCGTTCAAGCCCTCAACGGTCCCAACCAATCCAAACGTCGCTCCCTCGTCGTACACCGTTCCAATCAACGTCGTGTCCGCGAAGCCGCCAATCAACGCACCGTCTCTTCGCTTATGGCTATGATGAGCGACCTAGACATCCTCAGCGAAGGGTTGGAACATCAGCATCGATCGAGCTTCGATCGCGATGGTCGAAACTTTGGCGCCCAACAGGCGATGATTTTGCGTGATCAGAAGGCTTGGACTACCCGAACGGATACCGAGTATCTGTATTTCAGAGATGACAATGCGGCTGCGTTTACTGCTTGGTCGACTTCGTTTGCTTCTATGCGATAGAAGCGATAAAGTTGACACGCCTTTGCCGCCCTTTTGACTTTTCGCTTGGCTCGCCGTCAGGCTTGCGAACTTGGCGCCAAGCGCTTACACTCTTTTTAGATACCCTATGTCGTGGCAGTCTCTTCTTCTTTTTGTACTAAGACCAAGCAAGGCTTGGATGACATTCGTTTTGTTTCCGCAATGATCAACATTCGTTCTTGAATTTCATCGAACATGCTCGAATGTGTGACATTGACGCCTCACGCAGTGATCTCCTTGCAAACTTGAGCGTTTGTCTGGACTACTGCCAAGGATGGCAGACGGGAAGAGTGATTCGTCTATAACCAGAATCAGCGGTGAGATTCAGGACTGGGTCAACTTTGGTTTACAGTTCTTTTAAGGATAGAGGCGTTCGGAGTTGGGTACTCGGTTGTACCGCTATTGCGAGCTTTTGTCAAGAGGTTTGAATCAGACGTTGGCAGCGGTGGAAAGGATGAATGGTGCCAAGCGAAAGCCAAGAGCCCAGCCTCAGCTTAGCTTTGCTGCGTTGTGTTTCGTCGCTGCGCAAAGCTGGGAGCTAGCCGAATTGAGTAGGCGCGGGAAGGTCGTGATTGGCACTTCTGACATACACGAGTGGGGGACAATCGTTGTTGTTGAGCACACTTGCAATGCGACACTCTGAAGAGGTGTTGATCAAGATAGGTTTGAGAAACAAGCGATTCATTGATCAACAACGATAGTGATCCAAGAAGGCGGGCTAGAGGATCAAAAAAGGAGGAAGGCAAGAAGCCTTGGCGACGCGCACCGGGTGCTCTGCGATACCTTGGCAGCCTCCAGCCTTTTGCGTTCGAAAACAAGGCGTAATCAAGCGGCGCTGATGGACCGGTGACACATGTACCACCCTTTCCCACCAAGGGTCCCTGAGGTGCCGATGGAAACTGAGGGTTCAGGCAGGGTTGGAAGCTGTCAAACTTTCAACTAGGCAACACATGCGCATAGAAGAAATGAAAAGCGCAAGGCTGGGGCAAAATCTTCCATACAAGCTTGCAAAAGCCGATTTTGAGGTTCCGCCAAGCCTTGAGAGCAGCGGGAAGTTGACAGGTGGGAGCAAAAAAAAGGGGGAAGCACATGTTAGACATCAGAGGCGTGCGTGCGTTTGTTTGGCTCACTCATCTCCCGCACTGCTTCTCGCGGTGGTACGAACAAGATGCTCGCTGTCACACTTCTATGACGAGGCAGTGACAGACCCTTGAACAAAAGAGTGGCAGCTGCTCATCACCCCCGCCGCCAAGGGGGGGTGGAAAGGAAAGGAGAGAAAAGGTGATTGGTGAGCCAAAAGAGTGCCAAGCCAGTGTCTCGCTGCTGCAACGCCAAGAATACAGTAGTCACAAGTAGCAGCTGCGAAAAAAAGTGGATGGGAAAGCAGAGTAGAGTGACAGCAGCGGAAAGGATGCGAATGCCAAGAAAGTGTTTGATGAGAGAGGATTGTGCTTGTCCTGCTGCTTGACTTGGCTTGGCTTAGCTGGGAATTGGTGCGCCGAATCGGACAGCTGCAACGGCTTGCAAAAATTGTGACAAGTTGGAAAATAGTACAGCCCAGCACAGCAGAGCACAGCGCGGCGCAGCGGCGAAAACTACTGTGTGTAGAAGAGAGAAATGCCAAGAGAAATTTCCCGAGGCTTGGCTCCTGCCAAGTCGATCCGTCCCAACGCCAAGCCTTGCCTTGAACGCTGTACTGTACAGTATCATGCCTGAGCAGCTTGCCTGCCTGTCAAAACTCTCTTACTCGTTCAGAAAGAGCCAAGCCAAGCATAAGGCCAAGCCAACCGTCTTTCGGCACCTGCTTGCTCGTTTTACCGCAATTCGCTTGACTGTGCGCAGAGGAAAAGCCTTTCCGAAGCCGAGCTTGGTATGGAGAACGAGAGCTGAGTGCCAATTGACTTAACTACGAGAAGATATATATCCTAACCCCCTTTCGAGATGCTTTGACTCGAGGGATCGTCGTATCACATGTCCACGCCTTCACCTCATCACCTCTACACCCCTTGCGCAGCTCTTCCCAACGCACTGTCATCAACGCCAACCAAAATCGCTTCTCTTCTCTCCTCGGCTTCTAACCTATACCTCTTATAACTCAACCAAAGTTGCAATTAGGGAAAGACAAAGCAAACATCATGCCATTGCTCATGTCTCGTAGCAGCACGCACAAAGGCGCCATCGTTGAAGCCGAAGCCGGAGCCTCTTCGGGTGCATCTTTCCGTTCACGATCCAGCGCTTCTTCGTCGTCTTCATCGGCCCATCGTTCAACCGCGCGTGCTTCGGAACTGCGTGCGAGGTACGAGATGGCTCAAGCGATACAGAAGCCTTGGCCACTTCACTTGCTGGAAAACGGCGTAAAGGCTTCTTCCACGCCCGCAGGCAATTCGGCCTCCGCAGTTGGTGGTAGAGGGGAGTCGAGAAGTGCTCCACGCTCTTCCACCACTTCTACCAGAAGATCTACCGCTGACCTCGTCACCCTAGACACGACCGCGGCGGACGCAAGAATCAGCACAACAAGCAACAGCAGCAGCAATAGCTCTAATAAGAAGAACAAACGAAGTTCGTCCAGCTCTCTCAGCCCCACGTTGAGCAGTTGGATCAGAAGAGCCAGTAGAGATTCGGATAAGAGCGGCAGGTCTTCTTCTCCCCCCGCCTCTTCGTCTTCGTCGTCTAGTCCGATGGGGAGCCCTAAAGACCTCTAAGCTCTCTCCTTTACGACGATTGTTCAGTCTCTTTAAAATCTCGCACATTCTGCAACCTTTCGCCCCATTCATACCCACTTGATACCCTTATTGTCAATCGACAGCCGAATTTCTACCTGTTCATTGCCTCACATTCGCCTCTTTGAAAGTCTGTGAAACGCGTAGATCACAAGTCGGGCGTGGCTGCGCTGAGCCGCGTTAAGAGTCTGTCGAAATATGGAGCAGTGGTATGGCTGTGTGTGTGAAGCGATAAAGAGTCAAGTTTTTCTTCGATCGAGTGTGGCAGTCTCACTCGGCTCTGCCTGACTCGATCATGGATCGCAACAGAAAGCACGATAGCCCTCGCGCAACAAGGTTGTGGTTGGTAAATGTTTGGCTGACTGGCTAATTTACAATGGCGTTGCAAGTGTAGGAAAGAAGATGCATCGTCTCGACGGAGCTCCGTGAGGCGTCGAAGGTGCGATGCGGTGTCGGGGCATGACATTTGTATGTAGCAATATGTTCAGTCCCGTTTTTGGGTAAGTGGCAGCAAGTGCTACCATCTCTTTCTTTTGTTTTCGATTACGATGAGCGCATCTATTGGTCTTCAAGGGCGACTTCAAGGTCAGGTCCGTAGAGCTTGGCATTGAAGAATCCAGGGTCGAACCAGTTGACACGAACGTAACCGTCTTCACCTCCCGAAGCGTAAGCGGTACCAGCGGGGTGGATGGCAATCGTGTTGATAGGACCGAAATGACCGGGAAGACGAGCACACTCCTCCTCGAAGACCTTGTGCCAGAACCGGGTCTCGAATCGTCCCTGTCGCGCCGAAGTCGTCGTCACGTTCATGGCATCTTGACCACCTCCAACAATGACGAATGGCTTGGTAGGGTGAATGGAAGCACTGTTGAGAGGTGTCTCGGTAGCATATGTCTTGATGACCTGAAGTGTTTTCGAGTCGATGAGCTTGGAAGTTTTGTCTCGCGATGACGTGACAAAGTATGTTCGGTCGGCGCTCATTTGCAAATCTGAGATCATCTCTCCGCTGTGTGCATCCGTCGAGTTCTCCTCGAGTTCAGCATCGATACCGCTCTCGGGCTCCTTTTCGTCGTGGTAGTAAGTGGCGACTTTGCCGTTCTCGTGACCGGTGATGATGTATTGATCGCATGGGGCGAAGGCAGCAACAACGGCCTTGGGGCCGGAGAAGGTGATGGTACGGGTAGGTTCAGGGTCTTGTTGAGTCCAGGTGGCAGGGTCACGGTTGATGCGGAAGACACGGAGAGCACCACGGTAGCCCATGCGTTGTTCAGTGACAACGAGGACCTGAGTGCAGTCCTCGGAGAAGGCGACGCGCTTGGCGGCGGTGGTGAATTCCCATGTGAAGAGGCACTTGCCGGTTGCAACCTCCCAAAGACGCATCTGGTTGTCGGCGGATCCGGAAACAAGCAATGTCGAGGTGGCTGAGGTGTGCAAATACGAGGAAGAAAAGGGCGATGCGATGCGATGAGGGTGAAGGTAAAGGTGAAGGTAACGGTAAAGGTGAAGAGCGAGTGACATCCATGTGCAGATGTAGGCGTGATTTGTCGATGCAGAGTTCAAGATGCCGAGGTGATGGCGGTGATTGTAAGGTCGGCGATGATGAAGATGAGAAAAGCAATGAGGCAAACAGGTCAGTAAAGCCCAGAGGATTCATGAAAGATAATATGCTTGGAGAGAACTTACAGTCTACATCGACGGTCCAGACGGTACCGTTGTGGCCTTCGTAGGTGCCGAGACGCTCGCCATTGTGAGAGAACCAGGCGCTGATGATGGGGTCCTTTGCTACAGAGAAGAGCAAGTCACCTTCACGGTTGAACTTGATCTGGGTGAGCGAACGCTCGTGACCAGAGAGGAGAATGGGCCGCTATTGTGCGTGAAAAGTGCGAAACAGGATCGAAAAGGTGCGTGCAAGTCGATGTTGAAACAGAGTCAGTCATGCTGTGCTGATGGTGCGAATGTTGGTTATGCTGTCGAAATGCTACGTACCATGATTGGGAGTTTGCGGTCTGTGAAACGATGGTGGAGGAGATCAAAGGTTGAAAAGTATCGACAATGCTAACCACCACGAGAAGATCTCGAAAAGAATTCTCGCACCGCACAGCTGAGCAGTAGTAGTGGCAGCAGATTAGCAGCAGAGTCGCGCTTCAAGCCAAAGCCTTTTTTGGTTCGGCGGGCTGTCTGGCTGGCTGCGCCCCGTGTGCGTGTGTGCCTTTCAAAAAAAAGAGGCTGCAGGCTGCGAGAAGAATTGAGGAGAAAGGAGAAAGGGATATCTTCGTGTCTTGCAATAATTTGTATTCTAGCAACTGTAACTCTGCCTGCCTTGTATTTCGACGTTCTGCGCGACTTCAAATCTTTGTATTCCTTTTAAGGCGCTTGGCCAGAAGGGTCCAACCCTAACATACGACACTCGGCCAACCTGACACCATTGATTGATAGCCTTGACGTGTCCAATATCGACCATTGGCAGCATGACAGGCCGTTTGAATCGGGTGTGAGTAGCTGTTTCTTACTCACAAGCCGAGTCAGATTTGAAACGACAGAAACAGAGAAAATGCCAAAGGATGGTGTAGAAGCGGGCTTGCAGAGGCAAGCAAACGAATCGGGATGAAAACTCGATCGGGTACGATCGTGTTCTTGATTGCAAGATTAGCACAGAGGGAGGGCTACGCCTTGGTCTCAGAGATCTGCAGATATGATCCGCCATGCAAGGCCGCGTCTTTCTCTCGATTGGACGAAAGACCAAGAGACGAAAGCGTGTGTGTGTTCGCAATGGCTGGCTCACTTAGACACCACGCCAACTGCGTCGAGCTGCAGGATTTCCTCACGAGTCGTGTAGACAGAGACAGACGATGCAATACAAAGTGAAGCCGCCAATTGTAGTGAAGACTACGAATCCACACTTTTGAAAAGCCGGAAATCAGTCGCGTGCATCGAAAATCTCGCACTTCTTCTCTCTTTCTGTGTCTTTGGCCAGTCATTCGTGCAGTTGAGCCATTTCCCACTGAAAAGGCGACAGGTCGAAAATGTTCAAGAAAGCTGGGGCGACAAATGAGTCTCTGCTGAAGCGCCACTCTTCTCTGTGTGCGTGTGTGCGGACAGAACTAGACTTGTCTAGGCCTTGTGGAAGCAGCCGATCTAAAATCAGAAAATCAGTCCCATCTCTCTCTCACGCACAGAACAATTCAACACAACACAACACTCACCGACGACGCGGCTTTCCACACGCAGACCGATGTGATGATGCGGTCGACTGAGCAGTCAGTCAGATTGCAGAGTGCAGTCTGCAATTCGCAAAAGTCCGATGAACAACCATCCGCTGCACTTTCGCTCTCTCTTCTCTGTCTGTGTATCTGCCTGTCTGTCTCTGCCTCTGCCTGTCTGTCTTTGGCTGGTGCCACTCGAGCCATCCATCACAGCCGGTTTCTCGTTTCAGTCGTTCTCAACTCCACTCGTTTCGGCTTGTCTTCGCTTTGCCTTTCCTCTCTCTCTCCTTTCTCTCTTTCCTCACCGTCCATCATCTCCACACATATACCTACGATCATCTCTTCTTGGGTCTCTCTGCGGCATACGATACCTCTTCCTCTTCTCTGCACGGTCACCTTGCACCTTCTTTATATCGAGTCTCCTTGACTTGAAACGAGTTCTCGAGTCCCTCTCTTACACAACGTGCATCGATCTTGCGAAGCTCCTTGGCTGAACTTCTCGGCTCTTATTCTCGATAGCAGATCAACTCAAGTCAACTCAGCTATTTTCGATCGATCCAACTACGCTTCGCATCGCGTCCGATCTAAAGCATCCACTTTTGTCTGTCCGCAGCCTGTCCCGAACAGCGCAAACTAGACCTTAGCCCCTCAAAATGGGTCAGACTCTTTCCGAGCCCGTCACGGAGAAGACCACGTCTTCGGGCGGCAACGCTTCCGTCCTTTATGCCATCTCCGAAATGCAGGGATGGCGTATCAGCATGGAGGATTCGCATGCTACCATTCTCGATATCAAGGATGCGGCTGACAAGATTGTCGGAAACTTCTTTGCTGTTTACGACGGTCACGGAGGTGAGTTTGATACCTGTTCTCATACAATGGACTGATGTACAAGCAATATCTGACTCTCCTACCTTTTGGTTTCCTTTTGTCTCACAGGCTCTTCCGTCGCTCAATACTGCGGACGTGGTTTGCACAACACTCTGATTTCGGATGAAAAGTTCAAGGCTGGAGAATACACAGAGGCGCTACAGAAAGCATTTTTGGAGGTTGACGAGGAACTCAAGAAAGGTAGGTTTAGCTTCTTACAACCGCACAACTCTAACCAAATTCGTCCATTTGCTGACGCTTCTCCGCTTTGCCTTCACTTTCGCAATCACGCTTCACCCGCCAAACAGACCCTGACTACACCAACGATCCTTCGGGCTGTACAGCCGTTACCGCCTTCATTGAGACACAGCCCAACGACCCAAAGAGGATCCAACGAGTCTACTGTGCAAACGCAGGTGACTCGCGTTGTGTTTTGTCTCGAGGCGGTCTCGTCCAGGATATGAGCAACGATCACAAGCCAACGCTCGATTCGGAACGTAGCCGTATCGAGAATGCCGGCGGTTACGTCAGCTGGGGACGTGTCAACGGAAACTTGGCTCTCAGTCGTGCCATTGGTGACTTTGAGTTCAAGAGGACATTTGACCTCCCTGTCGAGAAGCAGATCGTTACCGCCTTCCCCGAGGTGCTCGAGAAGAATATCACAGAAGCTGAGGACGAGTTCCTCGTTCTCGCCTGCGACGGTATCTGGGATTGCCTCAGCAGTCAAGACGTGGTCGACATCGTGCGACGCTCCGTCGCCAACGGTAAAGAGCTCAAGGATATCTGCGAAGACCTCATGGACCGCTGCTTGGCACCGGATTCGGATACCGGCGGTATTGGATGCGACAACATGACGGTGTGCATTGTTGCTTTGCTCAACGGCAAGACCAAGGAGGAGTGGTACAAGTGGATCAAGGACAACATCGACCAGGTTTCGAGCACCAACCACAAGACACCTGAAGATGTTGCACCCGTCTTCAAGAACGCACAGCCATCGTCAAGGGGCCAGGAGAGCGGCAATGACGGCACTGTCAGCATCCAATCGCTTCTGTCCGGAGGATTGGCGCGCGGCGATGACGGTGAAGAGGACGGACAGGGATCGCTTCGATTGCCAGGTGGCTTGGCAGGTGCTCTTAGCGGCGCCGGGATTGTATTCCGACCTGGAGGACGCTCAGACGGTGGTGAGGTAGTTTACGAAGCACATGTCGTTGACGAGGAAGACAGCGACGAGTCAGAGGGATCGGGTCAAGACCAGACTGCCGCCAAAGCCAACGCTGCGACACAAGAACCCAAGATCGTCGAGTCTCCTCGTCAGGACGCCAAGGCAGCCAACTCGACTCAGGAGTCGGACAAGATGGAGGTCGACAACGAGACTCCCTCCAAAGGCTCGGCAAGCGCCTAAGTGTAACAATACAGCATCTGATTCCTTCCGAGCCATCACAGTTAGCAGCTGTGGTCTCCAGCAATCCCAAAGCGACACTACCGGCAAAAGATGCGCTGGACGATACGCTCGAAGGCATGCTTACAAGAACCCTCTCCAACCTCCGTATGATTCAGTCCCGCGAGCATTTCACCCCTTCCGAACTTCCAAAACATATTGAACCATTCCTCTGCGCGGGTTTTGAACATTGTAGACACTACGATACCAGTTTTTGCCATATGCACGAGACGACGCGGAAATGTCAGCACATGAACGTGTCCAGCGAGAAATTGTGTGGTCTTCTTGCCGTGTGAAGCTAAGAATGGGAAGTAACACCGTATCGATCGACTTGACAGACACGTATTGCAAAGCGAAGGCATAAGGAGATGTGACTACATTGAAAGCTGACAGAAGGTGGGATGAAGGCGCTGACATGGAAGCCGGACTGTGAATGCAATTGCGGAGCCCCTTCCTTTTTGAAATTGAGGAAAGATGCAACGCGATGGCATAGTGCCAGTTGCATAAAAAGGAATTGACCGAGCTTTGGCAAGATTGAATGCCAGCTGCGCAACACGCAGGTTTGCTTGGCTCTCGGCTAAAGTGGCAAAGTGGCCACGCCTAAATTTCACTCCGCGGTCTCGTGCAGCAGAGAGTTGAAAGCAACACCGAACAGACTCAAAATCGAAAGACGAGACCCTGACTTGGACCTCCCTTTCGCCAAATCGAAACAACGCCAAACCCCTGACTGCATGCACTCATCAAGCCCTTTCATTGTTGCTGTCCAACCCCACCTCATGTAGGCAACCATGCTTTCGCCAACAATTCGCACCTTCGCCACTTAATTGGGCACTTCCTTCATCGCATCGGCAAGCATGCTGACTACAAACCTCACAAACACATAGACTTGGGCTACCTCAATCACGGACGACGACGAGACAGTTCACGATGGTTTTCAACTACGGCTTTCTCGCTCACAGCGATCCACTCGCGTTCGATCCAAACAACTACATTCTTACGACAAACGGATTCGGCCTCTTCTTGACTCAGGTCATCATCATTATCGTACTATGTCAGCTACTCGGGAAAGCTTTCAAGCTCATAGGGCAGCCAGCAGTTGTAGGCGAGCTGCTGGCAGGTATTCTACTCGGTCCCACTGCCCTGGGCAATATACCCGGCTTTACAGATACCATCGTGCCCACACAAGCGTTGGGTCTGCTCAAGCTCATGGCTAACATCGGCCTCTCCTTCTTCCTCTTTCTGATCGGTCTCGAGACCGATACCGACCTCATGGCCAAGTATTGGCAAAAAGTGTTGCTCATTACACTTCCTGGCATGGCCATCCCATTCGGCATCGCAGTCGGCATCTCAAGGCTCATCTGGCAGCTCGAAACCGACCGAACTACCAACTTCACTACCTTCTTCCTCTTCGTCGGTACGGTTATGGCCGTCACATCCCTCTCGGTCCTCTCGCGTATCATGGCCGAGATGAACATCCTCAGCACACGTCTCGGCTGCATCACCATCGCCGCCGGTGTCTGCAACGATCTCATCGGCTACATTTTGCTCGCTCTTGGGTCTGCTTTGGGTACCGGAGGCAAACAAATTGATGCCCTCTACCAGCTGCTCGCCGCCGCCGGGTATATCGCTATGCTCTGGTTCTTCTTCCGACCATTGATGAACCATCTCATTGCTCGCAGTGGCTTTGACATGACTACTGGTGCCGATGACCGTGTCCCCGAGCATCTGCTTGTCATTGCACTCGTAGGCGCTCTCGTCAGCGCTTTCTACACGGACGCAATGGGGGTTCATCCGATCGTTGGCGCCTTCGCGTTCGGCGTCTGTTGTCCACACGGAAACTTTGCCGTCAAGGTCACCGAGAGCATCGAGACACTCGTCATGACCGTGTTATTGCCGCTCTATTTCGTCACAAGTGGTCTCAGTACCAACTTCAAGCTTCTTGACAATGGAACCACGTGGGGTCTCATCTGTCTGCTCGTTGTTGGTATCTTCGTCAGCAAGTTCAGTGCCACTGCTGTATCTGCAAGGCTGTCTGGCATGACATGGCGCGAGTCCATGTGCGTGGCAAGTCTCATGCAAAGCAAAGGCATTATCGAGATCATCATTCTCAACGTTGCGCTCCAGCTCGAGATTGTCAGTCCAAGGGTGTTCGCTATGCTCGTCATTTGCTTCCTCTGCACAACCATGTCTGTCCGTCCCTTGTCAAGATACGTTTACTTTTCGACTCTCGCAGAGTCGGAAGCGTCAGATGACGGAGACGATGAAATCGAGAAGCACGCCGATAGCAAAGATAGCGAATTCGCATCTTCACGACGAGACTACAACGAGGACGCCGAGGCGAGTGACTTCCCAATCACCATTGCGATCGCATCACCAAGTCCAGCAACAAAGACACTCATGTTTCTTCTCAATCTCTTGGGTCAGCATCATCTCGCCCACTCGGCATCCAACGGCACCCAGGATGGTGCCACAGGCCATCTGGCCGTGGATCTGCTTCGTCTGCTTCCAATAGAGTATACCACATCCTCGATCATGCAACTCATCAACTACTCGGAGGAACGACACCGTGACGAGATGATGGAGTCGCTCAAGAAAGTGCAGCAGCTGTGCAGAGTTCCTACCTCCGCTATGCTTGCTCGAGAAAGGAAGCTTGGCCACTTCACCGCCACTGTGACTACGCCTGGCGTCGCTACGCATGCTGACGGTGGTCAGTACTCGGTGCCACCTGATACTTTCATCGTTCCTCGTCACGATATGATCAAGACCATCGGCCAACAGAATGCAAAAGCGCAGCACCGCCTTTGCAGTTCGGAACAGACGACGTCGGAGCTTGGACGAGGCTTGGCACTTGTTACCTGGGAAGCACATAACTCTTATGGTCGAGGATTGTCGTGGCTCGGTGCCGCTGCTGCCGCCAGTGGACTGTCCTTCTCAAAGACGCTCAATGAGGAAGATGCCGCCGTCAGCTTCTTCCAGGCCAACTCGGACGCCCAATCTCTCCCAGCTCGACTTTTCCGCAGCCTGCGTAAGCAATGCGCAACTGGTGTCCTGCTGGATCCTAGCATGTCTCGCTTCTCTGTAACGCAACGCAGCAGCCGTCCAACAGAGTCGGCGTTGGCAGCTCTGCGAGGCGATCTTGAGCGCAATCACGGTCTGCAAAGATCTTTCGGTGTGCGTAGAATCATTGTTCCCTTCTTCGGAGGAGCCGATGATAGGGCAGCAGTCGAGTTCTTGCGCAAAGTGGTGCTCAGCTCGGCGGGCACCGTTCAAGGTTTGGTCATCACGTTCGCAAGTAGTGACAGCTCTAATGCTGGTCTGGCGGATGGGCCGATCGCGAAACCGAACTTGAAGCCGACTGCAATGCACATGGAGAACATGACGGCCGATGACGAGCACATTCGCTCGATCAACTTGCAGACCATTCATCAGCAAGAAGCAGCTAGAGTTGATGCAAGGTTCATCTTCCACCAGCAAGATACATCGTATGCTGCGGCAACTGTCAAGACCATCCCGGAAGAATTTGTTACCGGTGTCAACGCGCCTGACGCTCCAGTCGACGAGAAGCTGTCGCCTCCCTCAAACAACGTTGAAGCGCGGACAACAGACGCAGGCATCGTCTTCATCAACCTTCCCTCGACGCCAGAAACCACGACCAACCCGATCCAAACCATGACCAAAGTGCTGTTCCCACTCCTTGACGAGCAACAAGATATGGTCATCATCGGTAGAGGAAAATGGAATCAACGACCCAAAGACTTTCGTCTCGAAGTCGAGAGAATGCATGCCGAACAGTTTCTGTTCGAAGAGCTGCGAGAAGAGCTCCGCACTGTTGGCAACTGCCTTGGCGCCGTTACAGAGGGGCTCTTGATACAGACACTTCGATCGTGCGCCATTGTGGTGCAAGCTGCTCAGCAGTGATACTTTTATACCCCTAGCATATACTGAGCACCTATACATGCTTACTCTTTCACAATATACACACGTTACTCCAATCAGCATCGTTTGAGCATTCCGCAGCAATTTAGTCCCGTCCTCTCGTAACAACACTAACGCATCTCAGATCACGCTTGAAGCACAAACGGAACATTGAGACACCGAGATGAATCTATGCGAACAGAACGATGATCAGAATTGTGCACTGAAAGCTTCGTTAAGTTAGATCATACAGACACGTTAACCAGAATCGCATCCCCACCCAGCCCAATTACCATTCCGCATCGGATCCTTCATCTCATCCTCGATCCCATACCTACAGTTTTTGCCATTAACAAACTCCTCTCCATACCAACTCTTCAGTAGCAAGCCAACAGTGTTCTTCGCCGCTACCGTACTTGTTTCCATTGTCGAGACTAGGCTTTCCATCGCATTGCTGTAGTAGAGTCCCTCGTCGACTTGAATTTTGGGAAAGCGATCGGTGGGGGTAAGGTAGGGGTAGGAATCCCATTCGTGGCGGTGAATCCAGGATATTGTGGATAGACCAAAGAGACGGTTGAGGAGCGAATCGGGGATGGGGCTGGAGGAGAAGATTTTCACGACGTACTCCGTGTCTTCTTTCTTCATCGACGGGGTAGAAGGGGGAGAGAGGGAACGGAGGTAGTTGAGCGAAAAGAAATCAAGTTGTGGATTTTTCAGCTTCTGTTGCTGTTGCTTTTGAGATGGAGCTTCTCCTTGCGGGGCTTTGTTCTTCTCGCTAGCCCGGCGAATGCTTTCGTCCGAAGTCAAGATCGTTGTGGGTATGGCATCCTGCGATCCCAGACCAAAGTATTCCGGATTGGGACTGGGTCGACTCGTCGTCAACAGCGTAACGTGGAGATGGACGAACGGTTTTCCTTTGACCCGCTCGCGAGTGTTAAGCAAGGTGATGTCTGCGTTATGCCAAGGAGTAGCGATGATAACGGCGTCGTAGACTTCGCCTTCGCCTGACTTGGTCCCGATGTACCACTGCACCTCCTCCTTCCCTTCCCCCTCTGTTGGAGACAATGTCGAGTCGAATGAGATTTGTTCGTTCTGACGGCTTGGACGAGCGACGCTCTTGAACTTGACAATCCCCGTCACATGCCCCTCTACCCCCTTCAGAACCTTGGCTCCGCTCCGGATCGCAAACTCTTCAAAGATTTTATAATTTCCCTTCCTAACACCGGTTGCTCCTGAAGCGGCCAGACTCACCAACGCGCCAAACCCATGGATCCGATCCGTATCCTGAGCATAATTCACCCTCGTAGCAGCCTCGACCATCTCCTCGATAAACAGCTCCGACACTCTCTTGTCCTTGAAAAACTGCATCCCCGTCGTACCCGCGAGTTCCGTCACGTTCACCGCCTGCGCCAAATCCTCCACCGACTTCCAAGGATAACCCGACTTCGTCCCCTCTTCCTTTTTCTCCGCACTACGACTGTGCAGAAAGCTGGGCCTGTACAACCCCAGAAAGTACGCCAAGTGCTTCTTCACAATGCTCTCCGTCGTAATCGCACTATACCCATACCGCAAAAAGAACTTTGCACTTGTCCACCAAGAACTCTGATCCCCCTGAAACAAAAATTGCTGACCATCCCAAATCCCCATCTGCCCTCCTCCTGAATCCAAGATGTTGAGAGCATCCGTTTCGAGCTTAAACTCCTTGACAGCGCGACGGATGTTGAGGTTGACATCGGCAAAGATACTGGCTCCGAGTTCGACGGGGTCAAAAGTATCATTGTTGTAAGGATAGATGATGGCGGTTCGTCCGCCGATGCGTTGTTCGCGTTCGTAGATGGTGATGTCAAAAGCTTCGGTAGAGGAAAGGTTGAGAGAAAGGAGATGGTCTTGGGCTTGTTTGAGAAAGTAGGCCGCGGAAGTGCCGGAGGGGCCAGCGCCGATGATGGCGATTTTGCGGGTTCGCGGGACGGAGGACGATTCGGCTGTGGCTACTGCTGCGGGCGGGGAGGTCTCGAGGTAGTAGCCATTCTTCTTGATGGGAACCCAGAATATGCCATCACCGTCGGATACACGGTCGACTTGAGGACTCGCGGTTGCAAACGAAAGTTGGGCGACGATGGCGAGTACGAGGCCGGCTCGGTGGAGGCTTGTAAGGCCAAGCATCGTTGTGAAGATGTGGCAGCTTGGATGGCTACCAGACACCTAGAGTATGAGCAGGAAGGATTTGCTCGAAAGCGGAAAGCAGCTTGCGCTACAGAGTTGCGCTACACCTGATGCGAGGTAGGTGACCGTCGATCTTGGGATGGTGGATGCGCGCAGTTAAGCTCAGCACAAGGAGCAGCTTGACCCGCAGAATCAAGGGTCCAAAGCTGCCCATTGGCCCGTCCTCCAAACGTATTTCCAACCATTTTTGGTGCCTCTTTTATTTTCTTTTTCCTTGTTTCTGTTTTTTTTTGGTTGGTGAAAGGGAGGTTTCGGGCGCTCTTCGTTAAGGTGCATGCGGCATGAAAAATGTAAATTCGGCAAGTCGACCTTAACGACGAAACCTGTGATGTTTCGGTAGCGTTGTTTGGGTGGATGCGCCACACATGATCTCAACACGTTCGACGACGTCGCGAAGAACGATTGTTTGGGGCATCGGAAGTGATGATGCCGACCAATTCTGCTGGTGTCGTCACCAAGTAATGCAATCAGGCTTCGGATCCGCTCGCTGGACCCCGAGCTCACTCGACGGGTGGTCGGGATAGACCGCCCTCTACTCACCCAAACGACGAGCGAGTGAGTTCGGGAAAACCAAACGAGATAAGCGAGCCCATAAAATTCCAAGGCTCGGGCCTCATCCTTCTGACGACATGCGCCCGAAACCTCACTTGTTTTGAAAATCCCATCTAAACCTCCAAGCCGCACCTTGACCTATCGCGAACCCTGTTTTTCGATGATAGGCAATACGTTCTACCGATACGAAGTTAGCACTACTTGTGCCGATGCAGATGGTCCATTTTGCAACTACCGGTCAGATTACCCGGTTTTGCCCGTAAATGATAAGGCTTCATGGCTGGCCACGCTCTAGGGTAACAACGCGATAGGGAGAAACACGTGAGATGATAAGGATGAGATTGGTTTAGCCGGCAGCTCGCTGGGATGGTCGGATGTCCTTTGCAAAGTCGTGTTGTGTGTTTGCCTTCTGACTGATAAGTGGCAGATTAGAGTAACAGCGGCAGCGACGATAGAAGAACGAAGAACGTATCTACTGCTTCGTCTGGAGGGTATAAGAAGCTAGCTGAATCGCTGAAACAAGCTCCGGAGTTCGTCGTCCCACAACAGCTGATTCCGTACGTGCTGCCCACTACTGCAGGCACTCATCACCTCTGTGACAGCTATTAGGATATTCCAATCACGATGAAGGTCGCTGCCCTTCAAGCCGAGCCAGTCTGGCTTGATCTCGACAAGACTGTCGACAAGACCATCTCCTTGATCGAAGAAGCCGCTTCCAACGGCGCCCAACTCTTAGCCTTCCCAGAAGTCTGGATTCCCGGCTACCCATACTATATCTGGGTTCACCGTTTCGCCGAAAATCTGCCACGGATGACGCAATATGCTTCCAATTCCCTCTGCGTCGATTCTTCGCAGATGAGGAGGATCCAACAGGCTTGCAAAGAGAACAGCATCTATGTGTCGTTGGGTTTTGCCGAGAAGGTCGGGGAGAGCATCTTTATGGCGCAAGCTCTCATTGATCATGAGGGAAAAATCGTTAACAAGAGGCACAAGATGATGCCGACGGGATTGGAGAGGTTGGTTTATGGCAATGCCACCGCGAACTGTATTCAAAATGTAACGGAGACCGCTATTGGCCGGGTTGGACATCTTCAGGTAAGCCTCTGTTAGTCCCTTCCGTTTGAAGAAAGTTGATGCTGACCCAGAATGACCTTATCCTTTTCTTGTGTCGCAATGCACTGCAGTGTTGGGAACACCTGCAGCCGCTCCTCAAGTTTCATACGATCAGCCAGGGCGAACAAATTCACATCGCCGCATGGCCAGGCATTTTCCCTCACCAAGGCTTCGAACCTTTCTCCATGACGGCGCAAGGATGTCAGATCATCTCACAAACCTATGCGATGGAAGCACAGGCCTTCGTCATCATGTCGACCAGCATGGTCACGTCCGAAAACGCGGCAGCCGTAGGCTTGGAGTTTGGCGAGTCAGGTCCTCCCCCTGGCACCTTTTTCTTGTCCAACGGGGGCGGAGCGGCGGCTGTCTTTGGACCAGATGGTCGAAAGCTGACCACTACGATGCCGGAGGACAAGGAGGCGATCGTGTATGCAGATATTGATTTGACAATGTGCTCGCAGGCTAAGCTTCTGGCTGATCCGGTGGGACATTATGTCAGGCCGGATCTTTTGAGGTAAGTAGACACTGTCGTTCCGCGAGGACATGTAGGACATGATACTGACAAATGTCTCCTCTTTTATGCGATCGAATAGGCTGGTGGTCAACGATGTCTCGCCCCAGCTGGTGTCCAGCCATGTTGATTCTCCGTCGCCGACTAAGCAGCCGGTTCAGGGATGAAGCAACGCTGTCGACACGACGCGAGGCATTCAACGAAGTCGTCGCAAGGCCTTAGTCTTGGACTGCAAGCTATCTTTCCGCTCGCACTCGGGTCCCAGCACTCGCCAGTCTCTTTGGCACTTTTTACTATCCGAAGGTCGATGCTGTGTTCTATCAAGCAAACCATAAGAGCGTGTGTTGTTCAACAGAGGGTACGACTGTGCGGAAGTGATCAAGATGCTCAGTCTCTATCTTGGCAAAATGCCTCACATCATTCGAAAGCAAAGCATGGTCTGAAGTGACAAAGTCCTCGTACAACAACGAAGGACACCCTGATTACGAGAGAAGATGATGATAGTCTACAGAAAGATATTAGCGTGTCGAAATGTGGCAGAATCCGGGAAACGGTTGTTGTGTGTCTAAGAAGGAGTGACGGAGAGGTCCAAAGATGAAGCAAAGGGGAGGAAAGGAGGAAGATCAAGTCAAGATCTGTTCTCATCGAAGTGGCTCAACACGGTTGACGCTCCTAGACTCGGACAGCAGAATCGACCAGCGACTTGTTGTCCATGCGTGTATGCCAGTCTCTTGGCTTGTCGAGCTTGGGCGATCGTAGCATTGGAGATCGAGGATGAACCTTGTGTGCGATCATGTAGTTGGACTCGACAGGCGAGCGCTGTACGTCGTCCTTGTCGCCATCCGAGACTCTTCTGCGCGAAGGCGAACGTTGGCCTTCATCCGAGTCTTCGGCCCATCGCTTGGTCGCAGGTCCGCGAACGTCGTTGGAGCCATTGATGGGTGCGAGTGCAGGCGCAGGTCTGGAGTGCTCAGGTGCGCTTCTGACAGCGTCATGCGGAGCGTTGAAGGCGAGCGGGAGGTTGGGAGAGCCGTATGGTGCGTGCGACCTTGGGTGGTAGGGTCCCTGTGGCGGCTGGTAGCCATTGGCTGGAGCACCGTAGGCATTGGAAGGCAAACCACCAATCCTTGGGCCACTGCCTGCCTCACTGCTGCTACCACTACCGGACATCTGCCTGCCACCATGGGATCCACGGCGCTCTTCCTCGGCACTGGGACGGCCAAAGCGACGCAGGTCATCCTTGTCGTCAGGTGGGCTTCGGTTGCTGTATCCGCCCAAAGCATGGCTCTCGAACGGAGGACGGTGCTGACGCTCAACGACGGTCTCCAACTCGCGAATGTACTCGAGAGCACGCTTGAGGATGGTAGCTTTGCTGTCCTGACCATCTCGGCATGCCGGAATGGCTTGGCGCAGATCTTCGAATCCAGTGTTGATGGACTCGCGACGTTTTTGCTCGGAGAGCAGGTGCGCTACCCTCCTGTTGGCGTTGACGGTGTTGGTGGCAGCAGGAGCCGCAGTTGCGCCGGTTGGAGGTGCACCTGGGCCGTTGGGCATACCAGACTGACCCATCACACCGAGTGTCGAGGCAGGGCGAGGTGGCTCCATGCCTGCCATCATGCCGGGCCTCATGGGTGGTTGATGAGGGGCTGCACTCTGGCTTCGGGGTTCAGGCGGACTGTAAGTGCCGGAAGCGTATGGGCGCGCACCGGGTGGAGGGTATCTGTGAACATTCTGCTCGTCTTCAACCAAGCTCGAGGTAGCACGGCGACGGATACGACGGCCATCCTCGATGTAATCTGCGTCGAGAGGGTGAGCAGCGCCCCTAGGATCCTGAGGGTATGGGCCCATGGCTGGGTAGCCAGGAGGTGCGTCGTAAGGATGCATAGGTCGTCCAGCACGTTCGTCGCGCCATCTTTCGTCTTCTCTTGCGCGGTCGTGAGCGAAGGCTTCAGGGTGCATGTCAGCACGGTCGCGTGATGTTGAGGCGGACCTCCAAGGACCTTCTTCACGCATGGAAGTGGGAGGACCTGGCAAGCGTGGCCTGTGGGATTCCTCAGCAGAGCGGGGCCATGCCGAAGGTCTAGCATCGTCTCTAGGTGCAAAGGGAGCAGTGGGCATGTGCGGGCTGTAGTTGTCCTTGGCTGGAAAGCGTGCGTCGGGTCTTTCGAACGAACGCCAGCCACCTTCTTCAGACACAGGTGAGCCGCGTTCCGGATCACGATGAAACGGTGGAGGAGGTGGGCCGTTGTGACTGAATTTGGAGCTGTTGGGCGCTCCATATGCATCGTCGCCTGGTCGAGGGAAGGGGCCACGCATTGCCTCCATTTCACGCTGCGGGCGAGGCAGCAAACCTGCTGGCGGAGATCGGTGGTGATCTAAAGACGAAGAAGGTCTTCGTTCCGCGTCGTGTGACGAGAGCGAAGAGATGGGAGGCAATGTGTTGCGTTCTGCTTCTGGACCTCGATTGGGAAACATTGTGACTGAGAATGCAGAGCTTGTGCGAGTTAAACTGAGAGTTCGGTAAAATGCCGAAGGTTCTGTGCGCGATGAGACAAATGGCAGTTGGGCTGTGATTGCTCAGTGGTCGGGTCGGAAAGACCGAGTATGGGCGCAAAAGAAGCAAGGAGCTGATGCGGAGAGCTGAGATAGGCTGTGCTTGTTGCTGAGGCAATTATTGTAGCGAGTCCGTACTGAAGATGGTCGTGGTCGTGGTGCTGATGGTCAATCTGACTGTAGTAGCAGAAGATGCAGAGCGTTTGTTGCGCAACACGAGACCGGTCAATGTCAAGGTGAGGATAGGGGATTGTCTACGATGGAGAAGAGATGGAGACGGAGGTCGTCAAGATGGACGAGGGATGAGATGGAGAGCGAAGACGAGGACGGGGGAAATGGGTAAGAGGACGGCTCGGAGACTTTGACTCGTCTGACAGTTAAGGAATCAGCGAACGACAAGAAGGCTTGGATTCGATGTGCAGTACTACGGTAGAGCGAAAAGGATCCAGAGATCTTGCTGCTTCCTGCGCTATACAGCTGATTGCTTCATGCCGTCGAGGGAGTCTTGCAAGGGGAGTTGAAGCGCCGACCCGACGGAGAACAGAAAGGAAGCGAGATGTGTGAGCCAAAAACAGAATCGGATCGACCAAGCTCGTCAATGCGTGAGAGCAAGCGAACGGCGAATGACCAGTGCACAGGAGAAAGAGAGAGGAAGAGAGAGACACAGAGCGAAGGAGCGTTAAGGAAGCTATGCGGAAGCAGCACCAAACAGGAAGACAGACCGACAGGAACATGAGGAGAACGCAGTCAGACGCATCTGCGCATGTTTAGCGAGACAGACATAGATGCAGAGCGACATGGCCGAAGTCAGCAGCAAGATGCAGCAACAGAGTGCAGCAAGGAGCATTCTTTTTCTTTTGATTCTTGGTTTTGTTCTTGTTATTTTCGGATGACAAGCGCAAACAGGCAAAGGCCGAGAGGGATTTGGATGGAAATGCAAGAAGGCAAGAATGCAAGAATGCAAGAATGCACGAATGCAAGTTGCAAAGTCTTAGTGGGACCGCGCGGGAATGAGCGGCGTGGTCAGATGGGAACGATGAATCATGCAGGCGGCGGCGGAGGACCCGAAAATGCGGTTGTGTGGGTCCAAGGCAAAGGAAAGCAAAGAAAACCGGCACAAAGCAAGAGCAAGCGAAGCAAGCAAAAAGGCAAGAAGCGGCATTATCGTTATTGTAAGACGGAAGTGCAGCTCAAAGTTCGCTGCAACAGAGCGTGTGTATGTGCGAGTGTGTGTGTGCATGTGCGCTGATCAGATGGCGTACAGATGAATAGTGGTGAGCACTGCATGAATAGAAACCTGGGTACAATAGCGGATCTCGTACCGCAATCTTTGACTCAACTCGAACACGCCCAAAAAAAAAAATAATAAAAAGAAAAATTACACAGAAAAACGCTCTGCAAGTGTTCTCCCCACTCAAAAGTTTTGCGAACAGCGAGCAGCGAACTCACGGGCAGACAATGGGATGGTGGGAAAAACAGTGGGGCGTGACCACGGTCACGGTCATGCAAAGGGCGCTCTGATGTGCGTTTGTGTCTTCGCATACAGAACAAAACAATCACGTTGAGTTTGATCTAACTTAATGTGGAAAGGTGTGATTCAAGTGTAAGGGAAAAGCGGAGATTGCCAACGGAAACCCCGTTAGGAACGGAAGCAAGTCATTTTAGTCTCATTTGTCACCGTCCACACATCGCCGCCATAATCCAATAGCACACAGCCTGACGTGATTGCAATATTTGCGAGTGGAAGTGTGGCCAAGAGACGAGATTATTGAGTTGCGCAGATAAAGACGGAGAAAGAGAGGGAGACCTGGAATGAGAGAGGAAGAGGCTGAGAAAATTAAGAAGGTGGGTTTTCGGCTCTGTTCGGTGGCCGGTGCTTGGCGAGCGCACACACACACACACACACACGCACACAAATCGACAACCCGACGGGATCAGAGGTCAGCTGGAATCGCTTACAGCTTTGCGAGACAGCCAAGACGAGACGTTCATGCGAAGCCAAGCACTACACAAGCCGTTCGTCTCACAGCCGAGTTCTATATTCGGATTCCCAAAACATTGGTGAACACCTGAGCACCTGAGCACCTTCGCTTGAGTCAAACGCCACCTCTTGCCGTGCCAAAATGTTTTCGCTATCCGCCACCTTCATGCAACTAGGCTCCCTCGACGACCCCTTTCTGCCTCGGTAAGATTGTACGTCTTGGAGCGTACTTTACAACGTACTCGCCTCTCTACCGTTTGATACGAATTTAGTTAAAGTTGAATTTCGGAGACAGTCGGCTCCGACAAGCGAATTGCCGTTAGGTGCTGCTTGCTTCAACTTTTATGGGATGAGATGGCATCGAATTAAAAAAAATTAATAACTAAATGAATTCGCTCCTTCGGCCTGACTTAGGGTTCAGGTGCAGAGGCAAGGAGGCATGAGAGCATGAACGGGAGAACTCCTTTCGAACAATCGGGAGAACGGGAATACAATCATTCCGTCGAAGCCTTCCTCACACACCAAAAGGGCTTCTAAGCCCAGTGCTCACACGAGAGAAAGTATATCTGAGTGATTTGAAATCGTATGGAGCTGCTATGTCAACCACATCTCCATCCTGTGCTAGCCTGTACTCTACAAGAATGCACACGACCTTGTCCCCACTTGATTTTCAATTTCTAACTCACCGACTCCGAGACACGATTTGAAGCGGAGTACGATAATGGGCTTGCTCGAAGCATCTATATGATTTGGTTTCCCCGTTGGCCGCGGCGATTGTACGTCGAGGCTGCAGCCACATACCACGGACAAAGGCAATTCAAACCCTACAATTTGGCTCGTCCATCCGACCCGTACCGTTGACCACACTTTTCTATAGAAACATCATAACAATGCAAACCACCCTATGCCCTTTGCAGCCGCAACTCCCCCTCTGTCTTGGATCTCCGCTCAATTGCGTACCTGATCTAAATCCTGTCAGACTCCATCTCGAGCAAGGAGTCGACTGTTAGCGTCGATAGGATCTTCGAGGCCCGCTCTGTGGCCTCGTGTTCACATCGTAGCCTTGCAGTACACGTTCCGCACCCGCATTCATCGGGAGCACTACACAACATGAAACATCCGACAGCCAAATCTCACCCAGCTTTATCGAGTGTATTCGACTACCAGAGAAACGGTGTGTTGACCCTTGGTTCTCCAAACTCAAATGCCAGGTCGACATGGTTGCGTTTCAGGAGGCTGCCGCAAGGTGCAGGTGAAGTGGGAAGACATGTTGCCAAGTTCGATCGCTTCTGCTCTGAGATGTCGTTGCCGATATGCTCTATGAGGGATCAAAGCAACGCTCTAGATGCTTCTCAACAATGACTACTGCTTCCTGGTCGCACCTGAATGGGGGACGATGAGGTTGTGCTGATGCGTCGGCACTGTTGTGATGGCAGCCTGAACTCTGCTTGATCTTGCACAACCCTTCGGGTACATCCCCCAGGGAGGGACATTCTTTCGAAATTGAGCCAATCATAGAACAAATGCTGTAGTAGTGTTTGTGATGGACATGAGACATTGCCAATGTCGACAACAATCGATATGAAAAGATCTCGCGCGCGCGACTCTGCAATGCTTCCAAAATTCTGAGCACGCAGGTTGTCACAAACCAGTGTAGAGAGAGGTTTGTGTTGCCTGGTGACGACCAATCGACGTTATCAACAAAGTGGCCGGCCAAACAAGGACGGTTGATGCAGAGGCAAAAGCAGTGCTTGTTACGTATCACACAACGGAAACGTGTTAGGACAACGTGTCTTCTTTCCCATGGCTTCATGGGTGTCCGGTCTTCGCAATTGCGAGGTTTTGGGAATATTGCAAGAATAACAGTAGACAGCCAAAATGTCTGACGGCCGAGCTAAAGATGGTGTGCGAGATTCGCACTCCGCTCCCGTTCCTAGCTAGTGGAACCAGCGAAAAAGCGAGCGGAAGCGTGCATGTGCAGGTGTGCAAGTGCGGATGACAGACATGCGGTTCTGCGGAAGCCATGCAAGCCTCCTTTTCCTTCTTCTTGCTTTTTCTCTTTTTTGGGCAATTTTCTCTCCATGTCATTCGACAAAAACTTGCTTCTATCGAAGATCAAGCCTCTTATTCCCCTGTTTGTGTCGATGTGAGAAGACATGTCAGCAGCATACTGTAGATTGTCGTCAAGCTGACTCTCCGCATCCTCCGCCCTCCCCGCGTCGGCTCCACGCTTTCAGGCTGTCAGTTCCTTTGTTTCCCCCACCTTCAGGGCGCACGACATCTGCCCCGAATCCAGCTTGAACATTTCGGATTCTAGCTCTCTTAGCGCCGAACCGTCTGCATTCGGCCAGCGTTAGCAGAACTTCTGTAGCCATCGAAGTTGTCATCGGAGTGACCGTTCATCTTGCAATTTTTGTAGCCATACTTGACTGTTCAGGACGTATGCTTGCTGTTTGTAGACAATGCATGATCGTTCGACGTTCCCATGCGAAACAACAAAGACCAAACTGTCGGGCCCATCGGCAATGCGGCTGTGAAAGAAGACGTTTCCGCACTGATGCCGAGATGTCAACAATGTCGAAAAGCGTGCGAACAGCATGCGAAAAGCGTGATCTTATGCCAGACACGGATAACCGAAAGCTTCGATACAATGGTCATTTGGCGACACAAAACCCGGTCAAGTCGGTGTGCAGCACAGTCTTGCCGTCCGAGCGCACAATAAAGAGGGCATGGGGGAGCACAGCTTGATCTAGACTTCTCGCTTCCGTGCCTAGTGTGACTTGCATTCTAGTTGCATAGCAATGCGCTGGGTCTTTGTTCTAGCACGCGTTCGCGCGCGTTTGTACAGATCGGTCAGGATTGCAGCTTCGGGCAGGACAGTCGAAGCCTAGGATCCCATGTCCATTCATGCGAATCTTCCTGGAACCGTGGCTATTGCGGTACACTCGACGACGCATGCAGCTCGATCGCTCGACTCGCATGCTGGCTGGCTGAACTTGGTCTCACTTTGCTGCCAGCGCGAAATGTAAGATTCAGGCTTCGGTCACTGCACAACCACATGCGCGCACCGAAGCACAGCTGGTTGTGCTCAATCTTTGGCACACATTGCAGAACGCACTGTTCCCTACAGACTGCATTGAGTACACTTGCCACTGTTAACTCTGCTCTCGGGTTCCCCTGAGGGCTTTGGCGTTGTGATTCCGAGAAACCCGCTAGACCATGCTGGGTTTGAAATCATAGCCGAGAGAGCTTTCCCTCAAGATTCGATATCTTCTTTTGTTTCCATGCATCCTTGTCTTTGCTTCCCGCCCCGACCGCCAGACACCACCTCTCCACATTGCCAACCGCTGAACCATCCGTCGTGCACCGAAAAGACCTTCAATGCAAGGAGTCGCCTTACCGTGATCGCATGCGCCGCATATCCGCACCCATGGGACTGGCGAAAAGACCCAAGGTGGACTCGGATGACCCCTAGCATGCAGAGGATCTCGCTTTCCCAGATCTTGGTTCTGTTGTGTTGCAATGTGTTGGGAATGCTGCACTAGACAACTGCGAAAACTGTCTAGCGCAACGAACGACTGAAAGTCTTCTCTTGAGCTTGCACACCAACAAACTTGACAAACATGGCCATGTCTCACTTGCGAATAGTTTCGCCGCACCAGTGCGTAGAACATCCCAGCACTGCAACGACACATATCGACCAACCCTTAACTGGAGGATACGTTGCTTCGGAGTCAGATTGCACCATAGTTACATAACTGTATCCCCGTCCTGGCTGTAGCCAGTTTGAATCTCACCAATGTTGCCAGCGCGGTCTCAAACTCATGCAGGAACCAACACCTCAACGTGACGGTACTGTTTCGTGGAAAGAGTCGGGAAGCCACGAGGCGGCGGAGCGGAGTTGATCACGTCGGTTCAAAAGCCACGGCCATCGTACGTCGTGCGTGCCCAAAACACGACATCCATGTTCAAGCTTGAAAACTTCTCCGGCTGACTTGAGGGGCAAGCACGATCGCAGCACGATCGAGCTATTCCATGCAAGTCGATCCGACCCTGCTCGTCAAGAGAAACCATCCGATTGGCTCGCCTCACCCTCCTGCGTGTCATCACATTGTCGATATCAACCAGCACTCTAGCATCGGCCCGGCAACGTTCAGGTTCCGAACCGGACTGTCTGACCCGAATGGAACAGTCTCTCGTACTATCTCAATGGACTCTAGCAGCTCTGTCAGACTGAACAGATCCTTTGCAAGATCGACAAAGAGGGAAACAAAGTATTTTGCTGAGGTAGCAGCCTGATTCAATTGTAAGACAGACGTGAAGGCGACTTGTCACCGAGACGGGTCGGTAAAACCAATTGAAATAGAACTCTCTTTCATGCCACGAATGCTGAGCAAGTCGCATCTCAATCAAATGCGTCATCCGTACCTTTTCCTGGCGTTCAACACCCGCCGAGATGGAACAATGGCTCATTGCGGCACAATCGAGACAGACGGCAGGGTTCTCAATTCGCTCGGAGCGTTTGAGAGTCGGAGAGTGAATCCGGTTGGTGAGCCTGCATCTGGAATCAAACACCATCAAAATGGCGTACAGTGCAGGGTGGGACCTTTCTTCAACGCTAGTGTTGTATCAGTTTTAGGGAACACGACTCAATTCAGTGTTGACAGCAGCAAGCTGTCTGATTTCGAGTCGAATGAGTTGGCGATGTGATCGTTATGATGGTCTGAAAACGTAACCGCAGGGCCGTCCAATTTGATGTTGATGTTGTATCGCAGAACAATTGTATTTTTCAAAGCATAAAACCTAAATGAATAAACCGGCACGCTAGCGCCGGTGAACAAGGTGAGGCACATGGTCTGTCCCTCTGATCTGCCCTACCTTCACATGGGCTAAGGGAGCTCGGCTAATGAACGTCGCCGCCCTTAGCTTCGCCAGATCTCGCTCGCTTTGCCGAAGTCAGTCACCACCCTGTTTTTCTCCGCAAATCCGGGTGTGCTTTTCTTGCCTGACCCGCCTCGCCTTAGTCTGTGATTGCGATCCCGCTCCGCTGTCCTTGTAAATCTACGTCCGCTGAAGATACGTGAAACCGTGCCACCACCAATATGATGACGAGCCCCGTGTGTCACTCAAAATGTAGACACAGACACCACTCTGGAAGCGGATCGCCTCCTTATCCTTGTCGAAGATGGTGTTGAAGAGGTAAAGCCTATGGCTCTCCGACGATCTGTAGCGACGTAAGGCTTGGCCGACGGAAGCGAATAAGGGAACCCTACTGTCAGGCGCCAAATACTTCACTTGACTCAGCTCGCTTTGATAACAAACCTATCACGGCTCGGAGGCAAGACGCCCGCACACAGGCGAGGCGTTCAAGATTGCGGACGTATTGATGCGAGTCATTCATGTCATTGAGGGGTCAGGAGACTAAGTCAAGGGAACATGTATAGATTGGTGACAAAAGTGACGGTAGAGTCTGGAACATGCTCAGGCCCCCAAACGCTAGTGAAGAGATCTTGCTTGACGCCATCTCTTCAGCGCCTACAGCACTGCATGATGCTTGGCACCTCGCATCGATCAGAAGCGAAACAACCAACTCGATGAACTCAATTGAGATCGCTACTGGCAGCATCATTCTCGCTTACAAGCAAAATCGAGCCGGCGCTTCTGACGCCCTGCCGCTCGCTAACGAATCGAAGCGGCGCAGGATCTTCGGATGCGAGTGCCTCTTCCGCCTAGTGGGATGAGCGAGACAAGAGCACAGGAGTCTGCGGGTCAACACGATGCGGTAGTCTAGAGTGTATGTCAAGTGGAACGGCTTTGATTGTTAGTCTTGTCTCGAAGGACAAAGATGCTGTCGCCCCGACACATATACCGTAAGCGACGGACGAGCTCTCAGGCTACTGCAGTTTGCGGCGGACCGCTGCAACAAGCATCGTAAGCACATAGCTGTGCTGTGCTGCGCTGCGCTGTGCAATGCAATGCAGCCGCACTTAGCACCGCATCCGAATGGTATGGCACGGGGAAGGGAAGAACAATGGCGAGCAAGCTATAGATACAGCAAGTAGATCTGGTGGACATGCAACTAGCGAAGCGGACTCCGGCTGGCTCGCTCGAGAGAGCGCGATCACAAGCATGGAGCCAGTGTGTAAGTTGACTAGCTCGCTTGAGCTGCACAGTCAACAGTCTGCCGGAGCCTTTCCTAGCTTGATGCTTCCGCTGCAAGCCACTTCGCTTAGTCTCGGAGGCGTTTCGAAGCGCAGACCCGGGTCAGGGTGAGAAAAAAATATTTCGTATTTTCGTTTTCCTCAAAATCCAATTT
Organism: Pseudozyma tsukubaensis; assembly: GCA_001736125.1. Classification (NCBI taxonomy): domain Eukaryota; kingdom Fungi; phylum Basidiomycota; class Ustilaginomycetes; order Ustilaginales; family Ustilaginaceae; genus Pseudozyma; species Pseudozyma tsukubaensis. The sequence goes on along the minus strand of MAIP01000081.1, from coordinate 19,177 downwards.
CGAGGCATTTGTTTTGCAAAAATTGCAACATTCCCGCTTCGGTGTTAGCTCCACTGGAAACAAGTGGCTGTTGATGCTTGTTTGGAAGCGACCACTCAGAGCAAGGTTCTTAAGCAAGGAAGGAAGCTAAAGTGATGGATGGTGTTCCGGACTATGACTCCGGGTACGAGCGACTTTGCGGATGAATTTGCGAATCCAAAGGAAAAGCCAAGCGACAATCGGCTCATCACAAGCGAGGCCGACGGGAAATGCACATGACTCTTTGTTTTCTGCCGGCCATCACGCCTTCCTGACTGACACGCCTCATCGCTTCTCCTGTTCACGGCACGGAACAACTGGATTTTCCGATCAAGCTTTTGAAAACGCTGTTTGTAACTTTCACTCGGGCGACACAGTCTTCGATCAATTTTGCATGGAGTCGTAACGGACCTAACAGAATCACACTTTTGCGTCACATCACACTACTTCGTGTAACAAAGTCGATGTAACATTTTCCTGAAACTCGTCCAGGCCACGATTCCGTGCTGCTCATCAGTACATACAGTGGCTGCACTGTATTGCTTGAGAAGAGCGGTGAGCAGTTGACTTTTCGACTTTGGCTTTTGCCTGACACGCGTCTGTCTAAAGGCTTTTTACTTTTTACTGCACTTCCATCGATACCAGCTGGTAACTGATTGCTTCGGCAACCATGCTAAATCAACTCCGCCCATTGGCCTCGACAGTATTCTATGCGATCATAGCGGCTGTATTGTTGCACTTTGCTCGCTTCTATCCTTGGCACAGACTCTACCTCCCGCAATCAAAGGCTTCGCTGTTCGAGCATCTGCCTCTGGCATCGGACTCTCACGATGTCAGTTGCTTCTTACCTCGTAACGCAGCCCTGAGGAGTGCTGAAGTGAATCACTCGTTTGCGATCGGATCTCTCGACAATACCGGGCTGGATCGAAAGCACTGCGTTCATTATGCCTCCCGCTTCACACCTTATCTTGCAGCCGAATGGGGAAACACATACATTGCAGAGGCCCGACAGCGACTGGGCCTACCATCGAGCACACAGATCACGAACGACCTCATGTGGTACGCGAATCTGCTAGCAGAGAATGATCCGAAGGGGTATTCGCATGTTGATTGGTCCAACTCAACCCTACCACAGACATGTGCAGCCCTCAGGACCGCAGCCGTCGAGGGGAGCTCAACTCAAGCGGGCAAGAATTGACCTCGAGTCGCATTTGTTCTTCGCCTATATCAAGACTTCGCTTGGACTGAGGATACCATCCTCCATCTTCGTGCTCTCATCTGGGAATTACGCACCGCCGATCTGTCTTTCGATGTGGATGTGCATCTTCTCGTCGAAGTCAAAGATGCAGCCTTGTACGTTTCTATGTTCAGCTCATCTGGGCGAAACCGATTTCTTCGAGGGAACGTTCCGATCGAGTTCTGGTCCATGGTCACCTTATGGAGTGAACATGAGATGACCTTGCGCTATCCCCTGTACGGCGATTTTCGATCCGGAATCAAAGCAGCAGGGTCTTACAGGGGATGTCTGCTTGCCATCCAGCGCTTCGCTGTTCAGCACCCAGAGTATAGAGACTTCGTCAATTGGGAGATGGACACACGTTTCACCCATACATACGATCACCTACTGGAAACCGTGTATGCCTACGCTTTCAACGCGCAGGCAGAAACTTATACTCAGTGGCCTGTAGTCGGCAAGGTCTCGGACAACATCCTCGACGACCACGAGGGCTGCCGTAACACATCTGCGGATGTGGTTGTCTTCTCGCCTCTTCGCAACCCTTGGAATTCAGGATGGTATTGGGAGTACGATGTTCAAGGCTTTGCTTCCTCGCAGTCCACTGCCCGCTCTACCTCTGTAACTACTAACATGTGGATAAGCAGGCGGGCAGTATTGGCCTTGGAAGACATGACGGCGAATCGCCATCAGTCCATGTTCTGCGAGGCGATGGCGCCCAGTCTTGCCTTTCGGTCCCCGCTTCCATTTGTGCCGCAGGATGCTGACCAATGTGCTGCACGATTCAAGGTGGTTCACTTTCCGCACCCTGTCGCTTTCAAGTACGAAGCGTCACCAAGTCAGCTGAATCGATTGCTCAATCCGCCTCGATCGATCCTGTCTAAACACAACGAAGAGGCACTCAAAGACACGTCATACTACTACGCATCCAGCATCGCTCAACCTATCTACGAAGAGTGGAAGTCCCAGACCGATGCGTGCATCACCCCACTCCTGCTGCATCCTGTCAAAAGTCACGCGCAACAGACAGTGCTCTATCGGTGGAGCTGGCTAGGCGCTTCGTACTTTGCAACCGATTCCCTCTCCCTCTGCGACCAAAGCTTGCACAACAAATGTGTAGAGCATGTTGAGTCGGACATCAAGAAATACTTGGGCCGGTCTTTGAGCTCTCTGGGGCCACGATCGTTGCACCGGTGGAATCTTGAGTATCCTCGGTACATCAGCAAGAAACCCTGGATCATGAATTCCAGCACGGAAAGTCTGGTAAACACGGTATCTCTCATCGTTACTGCCAGCGTCGTACTTCGGTGGATCTGGAACCGGATAGCCAGACCTGTCCATTTGCTCCGCAGTGATTACCTCCCGTTAGCTGCGCGCTGAACGACTGGTAAGGATCTTGGTTTGGGGAATGCGCGACAAAGGAGCAATTTGTACGGCTGGGCTTACTCATAATAGTCACAGAAGTGTTTGCAGCAGCCGAGACTGTGAGCTAATATTGTGTGGACACAGCGTCAATTGAAGCGGCACAGCGATCACGGTAAACCATCTTTGTATGGATGCAAGGCTGCACGGAGAGCGACTAGCAAAGCACCATCATCACCCGAACGGCTCAGCACAGCACAGTCCACGTGAAGCAAAGTGAACGCATAGTAGTGAAATCCTTAACTTTGACCAGACCAAAAGCATCTCATTCTTTCGCAATGAAGGAGCAATCAAGTGGATATGTATCCCGGCGGAGCGTCACTCGCTGCATGGATGGGAGGGAATAATTTGATTGCTGCTCGGCCTGTGTTGAGACCGGAGAGCTCGATGAGGCTACCTGCCTGACAGAAAGGGGGCCGAAACAGCGCAAGGGCAAGCAAAAAGACAAAGGGAGGGAGTGCATGGAGGTATACATCAAGCACTAGGCGGTGACTAGCCTAGCGAGGTAAAAAGGGAGGACGGAGGAGGAGAAGAAAGATAGATGCAGGACCTAGGCATATGAAGAAGTGGAAGACGGGCTGCGCTTTGCCGAGACGCCCTCGCCCTGTCCCATGAGAGGCATATTGTTTGATTGTTCAACGTGATGTTGAGACGATACGTCTTCCAGATCGCAGCTGGATTCAAAAGACTGGATCGAGCTTTGCGTGGTGAGCGGCTATCCGCAGCTACAACCACCGCCTGTGCATTGGAAGCACGCGTTAGAAGGGCTACTGGTGGAACAGTAAGCGACTTGATAAGTGTTACCCTGTGTGACACCTTGAATGCAGTTCTTGCCGTTGCCACATCCGCATCGTTGCGGGGTACCGCCGTAAACGTTGGCGCAGTACTGAGTATTCGACTTGTTGTCACCGTCAGTCCTGGAGCACACACAACAGCAACCTGACGAACCGTTGTTGCATTGCCTGGCACGGGAAACGAGCATGGAGCGCACTTCCAACGTGGGGTCAATCGATTCCTCGAAAGGATGACCCAAAATGTACTTTGCTACACCTGGAGGAACGTTGCTTGTAGTGGCGTTGCTGTGGAGTCGACGATAAGACTCGAACAACGTGACTCTGGAGAACCATGCCGATGGGCCGTTCTCCCATACAAAGTCGTCTCCAAACTCGATTCCCTCCTCGGATTTTGGCTTGAGCTCGAGTGAGACTGCCTTCTTGAAATTGTCGCTCAGATTCTCGTACTCGTTGATGAAGCATCGAGCAGTAGTGACAGCGCCAAGCACAGATATGATTTGATCGAGGCCAGAATCGGGGGGTACTTGGCACATGGGGCTGCTTGGAGCAGCAACGAAAACGTGCCGCTGTTTGCCGGCGGTATTCGGAAGGACAGCATCCAGCCGGAACAGCTGTACACCAGCTTTGCTAATAGCGACGCCTTGGGAAAGGCTCAGATTCAGACCTCGTTGCAACGATTGTACAGCGACAGTCACGCGTCTTCGGCTGCCATGGCAGTTGAAGTCGAGATGATACTTTCATCGAGGATCGACTGAGTCTTCGCTCCGTTCTGATACATCAATATTAGTTACGTTCTTACTTTAGTGGGCAGATAGCGGGCGAGGTCTAGAGAGCGCAATGTACATGTATCTCTACCCGTTTGACGTTGCTTGATGGCTGTGTGCTGGTAGACCTTTTCAAGATTGAACAGTTTTACGGTATTTGATATAATTAACAAAATTTGAAGATAATGGTAGGAGTAATCGAAAAAAGGGTCGCTTCGGAATATCTGAATAAACGCGTCCTGAGCGCACTCGTCCGACCGCAACACAGACCACCAAATCGCAGCTTCTCAAAGGCATGCATCTTCCTATTAACAACAACACTATCTTCATCTCGTTCGAGGATCTGCCGGATGGATGAGAGCAAGAGCGGACGCCTCGACGCCACCGCTCAGGTGCCGATAGACAGGGCTGGCCTCCTTGGCTCGGCGCTCGAGCATCTTACAATAACACACGAGCGCATCTCTCACCATGCTATCCCCTCGGTGTTGGAGGAGGCCAAATCAATCGAGGCGACAACATCGGCGAACTCGACAGGCCCGCCATTCACCGCAGCCCTTGCAGCTGGCGCCTTATCGGGACTGACCGTCGATTTGCTCTTCTTCCCTATCGACACGATCAAGACGCGATTGCAGTCAGCGCAAGGCTTCTGGGCCGCCGGAGGATTCAACGGAGTTTACCGTGGTTTGGCCTCGACTGCAGTGGGTTCTGCACCAGGTGCTTCCGTCTTCTTCACGACCTACGAGTCGATGAAGCCAGCGCTTGTGCGATGGGCGCCGAGCGTTTTTGGCGCGGAAGGCTCGTTGGGTCCTGCCGGTGTTCACATGGCGTCGGCTTCGATCGCCGAAATCGCTGCCTGTTTGATCCGGGTGCCCACCGAGGTCATCAAGTCTCGTCAGCAAACCATGACGTATGGAAAAGGAACGACCACCTTGCAAGCCTTCAAAAATGTCTTCAAAGAGGCCGGCATTCGAGGATACTACCGTGGATTCGGAAGCACCGTCGGCCGTGAGATCCCCTTCACTTGCATCCAGTTCCCATTATACGAGAGACTCAAACTTGAGATGGCGAGGTCAAGAGCTCGATCGGATTCCGTGCTTGAAGACGTTCGTTCGCAAGTTCTCTCAGATCAGGAGCTGGTACGCAACCTTCCGTTCTGGCAAGCGGGTCTCGCAGGAAGCATTGCTGGTGCCATCGCTGCAGGTCTAACGACTCCCTTGGATGTGGTCAAGACTCGAATCATGCTTCACACCAAGCGATCAGCTGCAGGCGCTGTCGCCGCTGCCGAAGCACTTCCCCGTGGTGTCAATACGGACATCATCCCGACTTTGCTGCACATCGGCCGCACCGAAGGTGTCAAGACGCTTTTCAGTGGGTTTGTACCTCGTACCATGTGGATCGGGTTGGGCGGTGCAGTCTTCCTCGGCACATTCGATGCCGGTATCAAAATGCTCGCATAGACGATTTGGGTCCCTATGCATATTAATGTCGCTGTTCAAGCTCAATGCTGGGCGCGACTAGAGCCTCTAATCTTCACCGTCGGTTGATGGCTTTGCTCAATGTTAGTCACAGAATGCACAGAGTGTATCATTTGCAAAGGTGGGTGCTGTGCGAATACTCTTAAGCTTGTCATTGCGCAATTGGTTACTGGTATCTTCGCCGTTCATAGCTTCCAACGTAGCAATCGGGAACTAGCATTCACCGCAAAGAGACATTGACGATGCGGATGTCCTGTCGAGGCTTGTCATTCTTATCCACCTTTGCGTCTTCTATGCGCTTAACAACATCCATGCCCGCTGACACCTTTCCAAAGACGGTGTGCTTCCTGTCCAGCCAAGGCGTGGGAACTGTTGTGATAAAGAATTGACTGCCGTTGGTGTTTGGCCCAGCATTGGCCATGCTGAGCGTGAATGGCTTGGAGTGGTTGAGATTTGGATGAAACTCATCCTCAAAGTTGCCACCCCACAGACTTTCTCCGCCTGTTCCATCTCCGAGCGGATCGCCAGTCTGCAACATAAACTTCTTGATGATTCGATGGAAGATGATGCCGTCGTAGTAACCTTTCTTTGCCAGACCAACGAAATTCTTGCAAGTCTTAGGCACAAGTTCGGTAAAAAGAGTGAGTTGGATGTCTCCAAGGGTAGTGTGAAGCGTGGCTGTCGTATGCTTGACATTCGCTGCGTTGCTGTCAGCACCTTTTGCACCTGAGCGGTTGAGAGAGCCGCCCACGGCTGCCGTCGCAGATGCGATGGTCTGCTCTTCGCGCGTAGGACGTTCGTTGAAAACATCACGGTTTTCGCCCGATCCTGACACTGCATCTCCGGATCCGGTCAGCGCATCCGGATCGATTCGGGTGAACATGTAAAAGCGAGCACGTCCGTAGGCTGTTGCAAAGATTGTAGGATCGACTAATCCCTGCTTGGCCAGCAACGGGTTCTCGGACGCGGCTGCAGCGAGAGAGCTCACCTTCTTGTCTGGTGCGCCTTGAAACAGTGCAAGATGCATGAAGCGGACGCTCTCGTCTTTGCCGAGGAGTCGAACACATCGGTCCGTGACCAAGTTGACGAACTTGATCCCTTGTAAAGACCCAAAGATGATGAAGTTACCTGACTCGTCAAAGAGCACATTCCAAAGGGCCGCAGAGCTTGCGTTGGCAAGACCGGAGAGCGGTCCTGGTGCACTAGATGCCGTGATCTCGCGTTCGAGAGCGATCCTGCGTCCGAACTCCATCTGATCCAGCTTGAAGCTGATCTCAGGCTGCGCAGTGGTGCTATCATCGCCCTGATGCCCTTCTTCATGACTCTGTGCTGCGGAAGCTTCAGTATCCGGTGCTGGAAGCGCTTGGGCCGCCTGTAGGGCTTCGAGACTCTCGTTGTATCTGCGAGTGATCTTGGCACTGCGGAAGTCAAAGACTCGGATCTGACGATCGAGAATGGAGAAGACGGCGAACTTCTCACCATCTTTGGAGAAGGTGAGGGTGGTTGGGACCGTCTTGGACTTTTTGAAGTCAAACAGATCCGTCGTGGACTTGAGTTCGAAGATACCCGTGATTCTTGTTGATGGAGGTGCCAGGAATGGCTCTTCTGGAGTCCAATACTCTACGAAACCTGTAACATCGCAAGACACGACCACGTTGTGCTGAGGATTGAAAGCAAGGATATGTACAGGAGAGCGATGGATCTTGGATGCTGTAAAGATGGGTTGATGCCCCGCAGCGGGGTGAGTTGGCCTTTCGGATGCTTCGGTGTCGACGCCTTCTGAAGCACTTGTATCATCGTAGGCGTTCTGCGAAGGCTGCACAGATGCACTTCTGCCGTCGTAGATTCGGATATGGCTTGACTCTTCATCGCTGATGGCGAGCAACGTGCGTGGACTGCCTGGACGGTGGACCCAAGCCAGTGTACGCGCTTTGTAAGGAAGTCGGATCATGTTGATGAGGTCAAAATTGTCGACGTCAAAGACCTTGACGTTGCCGTCAGCATCCAAGGTAGCGTATGATGCGCCATCGGCGGAGCAGCTCCATGCAATGATCGGTGAAAGGTGGGCTCTGTACTGCTTGACGAATTCAACGACCGAGGATCCGCTGAAGAGCGAGGAAGACGACTGTGGTTCATTCATCGGTGCCGAGGACGTTGATGCTACGGAGCTAGATGGAGCCAAAGACGACTTCTTCCAGAACTTGACCCAGCCATCTACGCTAGTGGTGATCACAAAGTTGGAGCGTGGCGTTACTGTGACCGAGTTGACTGTATCACGGTGCATGAGTGACTTGAAATAGCGGTCGGCAGATGGCAGATTTGCGAGGTATGTGCTCTCATGTGGAAGGACGACGGCTTTTCGCTTCTTCTGAGACGGTTGTGTAACGTCGTCAGTGTCTTCCTTTGTCCGTTTTGTCGAGCGACCGTCGGATAGTTTGGAAGTTGAGGCACCGCTTGCTTCTATGTCGGAGGGTGGTGGAGGGGGTCCCACATCATCTTCATCATCATCATCACTATTATCTGCAATGTCGGCAGCAGAGGGCAACTGAGGTCCCGGCGCTTCATCCGAGTCTGAGTCAGAGTCCGAAGTGTCGAAAGAGCGAGACCGTCTTCTTGTCCGGCTCGTGTTGTCGCTCTGAGCCGTTTCTTGCATTGATGGACCAGGAGTTGGAGAGCCCGAGGCGGTGCTAGTAGACGACCCCTGTCGCGAGTCTGAAGGGGACATCTTTTGCACGTGGACAGAATGTAGGGATTTATGCAATGAGGCTAAGATGATGGATGCGGAGAAGCAGCGCGAGGTTAGAAGAACACATCAACACCTCAACTTTTTCCTCCACATCCGAGTTCCGAAAATGGAAATGAGGTGTCCAGATCTGCAATGCTCATTCGAGAAACTCTAAGAATGTGTACACACACTTGGTGCCACACGCGAGACTACCTCGACTTCAACTCGATCCTGACGGCCATCAGATGGGAGCAAGGACCTGTCTCTGCATTGCAGGTGAAGATCGAACTGTGACGGTCAAGCGAACATTGGGTTGAGCAGACTATAATTAAGGGAAACAGGACGACAAGAAGGTAATAAAAAGACTCTGGAGGTAGCGATCATGACATCGATTTCGACCTTGTCTGTCACCATTTGTCTCCTTCAGGAATGATGAAAGGGTTAAGTTTGAGGAATGCCGTCTCACATGGGCGGTTACAGCAGGGCTTCTGGACCATCCGGGTGGTGACCACACGAGTCAGCGAGGAGGATGTTGTCAAGTTAAGTCGATGGTAAGCATGGCCAACGCGCAACAGCGACCATCTGAACCAACTCGACTCGAAAGTGTGTCCTGTCGGGCTTAAAGGCCGACAGTAGCAGCGACAGTGCCGGCAGCGCCATTGACGGCCGCCACGTTGTTGACCTGCTGGACGGCCGAGACGAAGGGGTCGATGCCAACGGCGCTGAGACCGGAAACAAAGGCGGGAACATCAGTGATGTACTTGAAGCTCTCGAGCACCTGGGCGGAGCCAGGGATTTGCACAGCGGCCTTGAGCAGACCCTCGGCGCCAGGAGCGGCGAGGAAGCTCTGAACGTTCTCAAAGCCGTACTCCGTGCAGTAGGCGACGAGCTTCTCGCAGCCGGGGGTGGCCTGAAGACCGCCCAGGCCGAGTTTGGCGCCATTGATGAGCGCGGCGATGTCTTGGCCAATAAAGGCACCGACAAAGTCAATCAAGCAGGGGAGCTTCTGAATGAGCCGGATGAGGGCCACGGAGACCTCTACGTGAATGGAAATGATCGCCTTGAGCAGACCCTCTACGCCTTTGACCGCCTTGACGGCGACGAGGAACCAGCCGTTTAGAAATACCTGGAGGATGTCAAGCTGCGTCTGGATGGCGACTTGGCCGTGCCGAGCAAGTCAATCAGTGCATCGGCGCCAATGTGGATGATGTTGTCGAGGTGGCCAAAGATGCCGAGCAAAGCGTCAAGAGGAGCGTTCTCGACCGATGCGCCGGTACCGCCGCCGCGCTGCTCAAGGCTGACGAAACTGGCGGCGAGCTCAGCTCGGCGCACAGCGGCAACGGGGGCAAGGTTGGCGGCGGCGGTCTCGAGGACGGAAGAGCGCTTGAGCTGTACCGTGTTGGCGTTTGACTTGTACGAACCGACGGCGGCTGCGTTGGCGGCGCCAACGGCAGCAATAGCAACGAGGAGAGAAGGAGTGACACGCATTGTGTTGAGCTGAAAGAGTAAGGGGTAGCTTTGGAGAAGGGCTTGGGGCAAGGGTAATTGAGAGTGGCTGTTGGATGGGATGGAGGGTCGAGGAGGTATTGTGTCGACCAGGAAAGGCGCTTTATATACCTTTATGAGTCCGTTTCGCTGAGTGGGTGGCTATTCCGTACAATGAGGACAGCCTGTAGCGACAAAAGACCCTTCATCCGCTGAGAAGGCCCTGCAGTGTCGTCTAGAGAAGTGACCATGCACCATTCTAAAGCTCCCACTAACTGAGGTCAGCAACATGATCGTCGCTCTCCTTCGAGATAGCGTTGCGGAACAAGATGGCAAAGCAGCAGGTAGTACAGCTGCACTGGTGGAGCTGCTACGAGCTAATGAGCTTGACACGCATTTCGTAGCGAAAAGATGGTTGCTTGATCGCAACAAAGTTTTCGAAGAGGCTGGGATGCAACATCATTCTCCGAGATCGTACAGCCGTAGTCCAAGACATGTGCTAGCTTGCGGACTTAAGGGAGAGTCGAGACCAAGTCGATGGGGCTAATGGTGACGGAGATGCTCATGCTCAACATGCAAGTCAAGAACGTGTCGCATTAGGGTATCGTAGCGGTAACAAGAAGATGGGTAGAGATGATGTTGTGGATGGTGGCTCGGTGATGGCGCTCCTGAAAGCGGTGATGGGTCAGAGCTAGGGCAATGCTGACAGCTTGTCTCCGATGCCGCAAGAGACCCGAAACTGCTACGGGATCAGAAGTTACCACCTAGCCTATGTAAAGCTGGAAGTGGAGAGCACAACTGACAATCGTGAGAGCATCGATGGGAAGCACGAAATAGCGTACCTTGCTAGTGATCGTCTGGCTTCTTGTCATCATATCTCGAAGGAACATCTCTCAAATCTGCAAAAGAGCAAAACAGTGTAGCGAGGCGAAGGAATAGCCTAGCCACACTCCCTTGCAGGTTTCGGCGACGATTTCGATGGGGAAGAGTTTGCAGGACATCTTTGTTATTGCGCCTCTTTCATTGCGTGACAGTATCACCAACATGGTGCACTGATCTGGGCTGCGCCCGAAGTCGCCGAAAACGGCTCTGACAGGGTCGCAATAGCTGATATTGACGTGTTTACGCCTGATGACGCTTGCAACTTTGTCATTGCGCTTGTATTTCTGCGTGACATCTTCGCCTCCATGCTACACTGATCTGCACTGCACCTGGGAGCCAGTGTTGCCTGAGACGGCGCTAATTTAGTTGCAAATCTAAGCTCCATGTCATGACTGCGCCTGATTAAGCTCGCGTCCGCGTGCTGGTTGAGGGTTCATGAAGCAAGCACGCCGTCCCCATACGCGATGTCGATCTGTGAACTTCGGATCACATTCGGCATCTAGGGCATACCCTTAGCGTGTCCGCGGTCCTGTCGCGTGCCTGAGAGAAGTGCAGTTAACATTCTACTCGGTTGATTCTGCAGACTTACCATTTTGCGAGATCGGACCCCGAGTGAGCAAATGCGAACGACTCGTCCTCGTAGAGCCAAGAAGGCCGAGACGCTGCACAGTCTCAAATTTGGCCAGGGTTTGCCGCAAGCTGGCGCTAGTGTACAGACGCTGGATCTGGCCTGTTTTGCATCGTAGCCATAGCACTAGCTTCGGCGGTGGCTTCCAATGGCTGGCGTTCGACGTGCCAATTGTGAGCTAGTTGAGCGAGAAGACTGCGGCAGCATTGGCTGAAGATCCGAAGTTCCGGTCGTGTCAAGTGAAACAAAATCGAAGCGAAGATTTTCTTCCCGAAAATGCCGAAACCGGCTGTGGATCCTCGCGTCTGCCACGCGAGTTTTTTCTGATGTCGGCGGCATCTCCCGATGCTTGCAATGCAGCTAGCTCATTTGCGACCATAACACAAACTGGAGCTACAGTGAAGTACAGTAGCGACTGCTTCTTCTCGCCAATTCGTCGAGCACGCAGAGCACTGTGTGGTATGAAAAGGTGGATTGGTGCTAGATACGTTACAATTTGCTGGACTGCCAGGACAGCGAACGACAAAGGAGCGCTTTTATGGCTGTGCAACCCCAAACAAGCCCGTCAGGTAGCCCTCATAGTCGTACACTGCATCTTCGACCCCGTCCACACGGACCTGCGGCATCGCTGCCTTGAGATAGTCGATCGATCCCTGAGGCAAGAGTGCTAGGCGGAGATCGAGCTCGGTAACGTAGGGCTTGTCACCTGCCAAGCCCTGGAATGCCTCGAGCAACTGATCTGGTGAGGTTGTGTCTTCCGTGATTTCGCGTAAGAAAGTGAGGAAAGCGTCGTAAGAAACAGCGCCGAACGTCTCGCAAAGCTGCAAGTGAATCTGCTCGATGTCGTCCTCGGTGTAGATGATACCCAGACTGGCAAGTGCGGCTCCCAGTTCTGGTACCGTGAGCGTATTGGAGGCATCCTTGTCAAAGTAGCGGAAGGTCGATTCGAACTCTTCGAGTTGTGCCGGCGTGAGATTGGTGTGCTGCCGCGATACGATCTGGTTCTCGATGAAGGCCAGCTTCTTAGACACACTAGCCTTGACCAGCTCCCATTCGAATGCGAGATCGCTGAGTGTGAAGATGGTGTGATCGTTTTCCTCGACCTTGGCATCTGTGCATTCCTGCTCGAGAGATGTGATCAGGCCGAGACGCTCTTTGATAGGGTCCAGCTGTGCCAGCAACTGTTTGACGACGTCGCGTTGGACCTCCAAGTCGCCTTCGAGTGCAGCGATCCCACCTGCGACCTCACGCAGTTGTCGTTCGAACTCGTTGGCCGCTTCAGCAAACTTGATTCGCAGATTTTCCTTGGCATTACGGATCTCGGCGTTGATAGATCGACTGCGATGTGCTTCTGCGAGTGCAAGAGTGGACCAGGCTGTGTCCAAGTCAGCTTGCCTCAGTCCAGTTTGTGGCAGCCATTCGGGAAGGTGATATGTCTTGAGTTTGGTCTGAATGTTGCCGAGAAGGGCGGCCAAGTCAGTTCGCTCCCGAACAAGCTCGCGCTTGACGCCGATCTTGTATTGATTGAACTGTGTCAGTTGAGCTCGCGCATCTGCATATGTGCCGAGGAAGGTTGCCGCTGTCCACCCGTCTTGCAAGTGGCTCATTGTGTCAACCAGCTGTAGTTGAAGTGTTCGAATCATGAAAGCAGATCAAGCTTAGTGAGTCTGTAAGTACTTTCCTGTCATGACTCGAGTGTCTCGTGTTCACTTACCTGGCGAGCCCTCCTTTCGTAGTCTTGTTGCATGACCCAAGCACCCTGCATGACGTCGGCAAAGGTGGCGACACGCCGGCTGACAACCTCGGCTTGCTCCATCGAGCTGAAAGCATGGAAGTACTGTGCGACGTAGGTCATTACACTGCGTTCGTCTGGTTTTGCGCGATCGCACAGATCCTCTACGTCTAGCAGCTGAGGGATGCCCAGGTGCTCCTCTGCGATTTGGAATGCCGTCCGAGTGCAAGCGTGAGGATTAGTTTTTGGCAAGGCGTCGTAGTTGAGCAGATCAGGTCGATGTCGGTGAATGAGAGCGCACAGCGCCAACCCATCCTTGAATGATGTTGTAAAGTTTGTGACTTCCACCTCGTGATATGGAGCGGTCTTTCGCTGACACCATAGCAGCAAACCCTCCTTGGCCGTGACACCTTCCTCACTGTAGAACAGTCACGGGAGATAGTTGATAGAGAAGAGAAGAGTGTCAGCAAGAGTCTGCGTCGGCGGTAGGCACGCGAATCGACTTACCTGATATCAGCAATGGTGAAGCGGAGAATCAAGGTCCAGATCATACCAAGGATGAGCTTGAGGTTGCCGTCGACAATATCCTCTGCTCCGACGTTGGTGAGGACCACTCCTCTGCTCTTGATGAACTCGAGTGCAAGATTGACGTTTTCGGCCTTTTGTACACGCATGCGAGGATTCATGTAGAAGCGACCGAGACTTGTGTCGCCCATGATCTCCATCAATTGAACCAGCTTGACTCCGTCGGAGAGGTCGGTAGCTAGTGAGCGCATGGGTGCAATCTGTCTCGACCCGAGTTTGGTGTTGAGCCATTTGGTGAATGTCTTTGCTTGCACCTCTTCCCAGCCTCGATCTTGATCGGGCAAGCCGACAAAGACGGAAGACCGCTTGTACGCCATTTTTGTGCTTCGTGCACCGGTCGTTCCGCGCTGTGATGAGAATAGAGTAAGCTCTTGCGGGTAGCCAAAATGTATGTGTCTAGCTGGCCTTTCGTTTTGTGATATGTGGGGCGAGGGTGAGACCAGCTCTTCAGGATTTGTTGCGGTGAAATGTGCTCGTTTACGAACAGGATGTGAATGGTGATGATGCTGTTCGAGTACTGAGTGACAAAGTGCAACATCGCACCAACATCTCCACTTTTCTTGAACAGCATGCGCCTTTGCGTTCACTGTGTACTGCAAAGCCTCCCGAAATTCCTCGCACAAGCCGTCAACAGGAGGACCAGAAAATCGCGGTTGAAAATGCACTATCACGGCAGCCAACTTCGAGAGCGAAAAAGTGTTGCTTCGCTGAGCTGCAGCTTCAAGACCAACAACGCGTGAAGAACAGAGACCAACACCTGACCGTGACCGAGTCTTGATTTTTCTAAGCAGGACCCTGGCTCAATTGCCAATTTGGAATCGGGAAGCTTCATCGGCATGCCTTCCGATGTCTGACTCTATGAGAAGAACAAGGACATTGACACGGTGATGTTCCTCTCGACTCGATGTTCTGGTGACCACATGACCATCATCACAGAGGCAGCCATCCTGTGTCACTTGACTGATCAGAGTCTGAGCGGATCGAATGGTGTCGAGCGTGTCCTAGCAGTTCGGATGTCATGACTTGCCCTCTTCAGTCTAGAATTACCTCAAAAGGAGGCTCATTGTCAAGCGATGCTGCTGGCGATGCGATTATGCCCACAGTGTGTATCAGTGTGGCCTTTTGCAGTTCGCTTCTTGGCGTCAGGTACGGAGCGATGGTCTGGATGATGAAGGATGCAGCTTGCGCCCTTGCGTTTGCCCACGCTCACGCTATGTTCGCTGCCAGCTGGGAAGTGTCGGATTTTAGCCGACGCGATTGACAGATTCTGCGCAGCTGAGCGAGAGGGAAAAGTCACACACGCCTGCACTGCAGCTGCACCCTTGCTTTTCCTAGACGCTCAAATGTGTCAAGAACCTCTTCTCTCCCTGCGCGATTGCACGAGTCTCTTGTCCGGACACCATCATCACCACCATCATCGCTGACCGTGATTGGCTTGGTCCCGAACTCGAATCCGGCAGGTCCGGTGGTCGAACCGCTTTAGCTTGTCCCCTTCAAGCTTGCTCAAACTCCGCTCCGGCGCGACATACTCGACGGCGCTGCGATTCAAACAGTCATAGCTAGCCTGACTGGGGCCAATCTAGCAGGTGCTGGCGCCAATCTCGGATACACATCATACACGATGTCCATCTGATCAAAGATTCACCTCTCGCAATAGTCACTTTTGCGGTGCAGCTGCTTCCCGTCTCGCGAGCTTACTTGAAAGAGGCACAGGTGGAACGTTCCCGGTCTCTTTCTACAAGATGAAAGCCATTCTCTCTCATTTCGGTAGGCGCGCCAACGTCACTGCCCAAAACGAACCTGCCGATCTTCTCTACAAGTCATCAAATGGCGCACCAACTGGCACTACCTCTTCATCTCAACCGAGCTACTCATCTGCAGACAACGCAGGCAGCGGTATAGGCGACATGCCTGTCAAGACAGTAGACCGATCAATGGCAGAGGATCACAAAGCAACTTCCAACCATGCTTGGGCGACAAAACTCAAAGCCAACGGTCTGCGCCGTAGAGTCTCAGGCTCGATCAAGCGTCAAAGTGACACTGCCACACATCCAACAACAGCAGCTTCGGACGCCTCGATCAGCAACGCTCGACCCTCACATCCTCCCTCTAGCTACCGTTACCCGTTGCAGACAGAAGAAGGCGCCAACGGGAACGTCTTCAGACTCGGCAGGAAGCTTTCGATTAGCACCAGCAGGCGTAATTCGTCCTCCTCCAAGGATGCTTCTCCTCACATAGCAGAGCAAGCAACGTCGTTTCAATTCGATCAGTCGGCGTCACAGCCCGGTAGCAGCTCCGTAAGCACAGGTGGTATGGTCCATAGTCCATATCTGATGATGGATGCGTCCAATTCACCTCAGCCCAAGCCAGCCGTCAGCCTCACCATCAACACGCTTGCGGCCGCCTCACCGAGTTACAACAGCGGCGACATCTCGGCAATGAACTCGTCCGACTTGGCGACTAGACTCAACGAGCTAGCTGTGGCCAATGCTGATGGACTCATCTCAGACGATGAGTACCGCACCCTTCGCCAAGCCGTCTTTAACCGAATGATGCAAGCCGATACGCAATCTGCTTTCGCATCAACAGCGGCAGTGCTTGACTCTCCCACTCATGCACCACATACCGCCGAGTACAGCCACCAGGCCTCTCCTGCCAATGATCTCCTTTCTGTCGGCGATGCACAGTCAAGATCTTCGCTGGGTCATGCAGTGCGACCAGCCTCTTCGATCCGCAGTGGCCGTAGCGACAGGTCCTCGAGCTTTCAAAATGTGACGGATCTCTTTAGACGCGGGACAGGAGCCTCCAAAGATATGCACCGGCAGACCAGTCAAGACTCGTGTTCGAGCCATGATCAGAGTCTCGAACATCGTCTGGCACCTACACGACGCGACTCGGCAGGGATATCCTCGCAGCTGTCGAGCAACGACGGTCATTCGCAGCGTGCCTTGTCAGCACGCACCCACCAATCCTCTGCCGCCAAATCATCGTCGCGGTTGTCCACCTTCGGGCGTCTGAGAGCCGGAAGCCAGACGAGGCGTGCGCAAGCTGAAACGGCAGCACGCGACATGGAGGAGTCCTTCTCGGTCGAACGGACCACTCGTTCGCTCAGGGCCGTTTCTGTCTACGATGCTGGCAGCGCTGACCTTTCATTTAGAAGCACTGGATACGACCGATCTCCAACGTCACTTCGGGCCGAAATGGCACCATCCACCATGTTTGGCGCCGAGTACGCGGACAAGAGTTCGGCAGAGATCCAGGCCGAGATTGCTGTGGTACAGGCCGAGGGGAATCGAATGTTGGGCAACTTCACCTTACTCGAGGAAACGTGGATCGCGAAATCAAGCGGGCTCGAGCAGGATGTAGTCAGGGCCGTGCAAGAAAGGGTGCGAGACTCGCATCCGCAGGCTTGCATCATCAGTCTTAGTGTTCCTGACCGTCATGCCTCAACTACTCGCGCTCTGCGCGCAGCGCCACCGTCGTCGTTCCGATCACCTCGAAAGGTGAGCGTTGGATCTTCATCCCAGGATGCTGCTCTCCAGCGTGTCAAGTCGGACCTGCCGGACGAAGCCGCAGCTTTTGAGGCAGAGCTCATCAACATCTATACGCAGAAAGCAGCTGTAGTCAAGCGATACCAAGATCGACTGGCGTTTCTTCAGAGCAAACATCGGTCCGCGACTATTCGCGAGGGTCTCAAATGAACAGTAGAAGAGCGCAATATACCAGCCTCTAGGCGTCTGCTAGTTTTTGCGGCAGCTGCCTAGGCACAAACAATCTGTAGTCAACAGATCGCCACTCTTTCGCGCATTCTCATTCTCATCTTGTATTTTTACATCCGCCAATTGAGGTCTGTTCGTGTCAAGACGCGGCTTTGGGCAGCAATGAAGGCCGCAGTTGTTTCGTGAGTGTGTCGCAGAGGTGCGGAACGAGTAGATAGCATGAGCAAGTATAGATGACATTCCTAGGTCATGATTTTTGAACGAAGCGCCCGACAAATCATAGCGTCGTTCCGTGCATCACATGTGGTAGTATTGAAGGACAAAGATGCAATCTAGAACGAGGATCGGCTGACCTTGTCGAGGACGGTCTCGTAGCTGACTTCGGAGAAGTCGGTGCCTTGGATCTCGGACGAGATACCGACGAGAGCCTTCCTGAGAGCATCTTTGGAGGAAGCGAAGACCATCTTTTGCTTGATCTTTGCGTCATCGGGCGACCAGGTGAAGAAGCAGATCTTGTTCCTCTTTCCCTCGTCACCCCTCTCGTACTCAAAGTCGTAGATGGCGTATCGGCATTCCGCAGGGGGAAGCTCGGCGATGAAGTCGTCGTACGAAGATGAGGTGGAGGTCTTGGCAACAACGATCTCGGTGTTGTTGGCGTTAAGGGTGTAGATGATGTACTTGGTCTTCTTGCCAAGCTTGAGCTCCTGGAATTGAGCCAGGCACTCCTGGGAGACTGCGACACCGGAGGACTGTTGTCATGGAGCGAACAGCAATTCGAGTCCACGACGTCCACGACGTAACCGAGAATTGAAGGTGTGTGAAGATGGTCGTCGTGTGCAGTGAGAGAAGAAGTAATCGATAGAATCGTTGCAGACCGTTCCATGCATGTTGAGGATGAGCCAACCAATGGAATGTCGTGTGGGATCGATCGACATAGATTTCGTTCCGCAGCAGAAGAGGCGAGGAATTGGAGGATGAATGAGATGCAAGGTGATCGATTGTCAGTATCTGCGATTCCTATCAGGTTGAAGCTTTCCAAGATGGGCTCAGCGACTGAGCTGCAAGTAGCGCTGCCACAGCTGTTACTGCTATTGCTATGACCGTTCGACGTTAGACGTACCATATTGAAAAAGTGCGATCAAAGAAGCGACAACGAAAGAATGCAAACGAGGATGGATGGAAAGAAGAAGTGGAGATGTAAAGCTTGATCGTGACGATAACACGCACACTCGATTCGGAAGGTTGCACCGCGAGCGGACGTGCGCAGCGAGCGAACTAGGCGAGGCGAGGCGAGTAAGAGTGGAGCTGGACACTGGCAAAGACCAACACACACGCCGCGTGCTGGGCTGTGCTGTGCTGTGCTCTTCTAAACAACAGACACATATGCACATGACGAAGGGAAGCTGCGCAAATCGAGTCGTGCGGCTTGATCTTTCCTTCTCCGCCCCTATTTTGTATTGAGCGGCTTGGAATTCTTGCACTCTGCTTGAATTGCTTGAAACAGAGACCTTTCAGCGCGACACGTCGAGACGGAAATTTGAAAGTCGAATTTGAGCCTGACCGGAGAGGCCAGAAAAAGTCGGACTCGCTTTTTTGACCCATGTCAGGTCTGGAAAATGGTAGTTTTTGTTAGAACACACATACAGTCCATTCCAAAATCGCCCCGCATCTGTCAAAAATTGAATCAAGGCACCCCCCCCCCCCCCCCCCCCCC